>SCHK01204362.1:0-13178 GCA_004124795.1 Poropuntius huangchuchieni
TTGATGTGTATGGAAGCCCGTTTCCAACACTGAATAAAAAATATAAAAAGGTTATTGCGACTTTTTATCTCACAATTGCGAGTTATAAAGTCAGAATTGCGAGATATANGTTATAAAGTCAGAATTGCGAGATATAAAGTCACACTTATGAGAAAAAAAGTCAGAATTGCAAGATATAAACTCGCATGATATAAATTTTGACTTTATGTCTCGGAATTATGACTTTGTAACTCAAAATTGTGTGGTACAAATTCGCAAGTCTGACTTTTTTTTCTCAGAATTGTGAGATATAAAGTCGCAATTATGAGGAAAAAAGTCAGAATTGCATAATATAAACTCACAATTGCTAGATATAAAGTCACAATTCTGAGAACATATCAGTCTTTTTCCCCCCAAAATTAGACTTTATATCACACAATTCTGACTTTTATTCTCATAACTGCGACTTTATATATCGCAATTCTGACTTTATTTTGCATTTGCAAGTTTATATCTCACAGTTCTGAGGAAAAAAAGTCAGAATTGCGAGTTTGTATCACGCAATTCTGAAAACAAAGTCAGAATTGTGAAATAAAAAGTTGCAATAACCATTTTGTATTTTTTATTCATTGGCGGAAATGGGCTTCCATAGATGTGCTTAAACAAGGTACTGCAGGCAAAATCATTGGGTTTTTTTGGGCTATTCTGCTTCCGTAACATGCCTTCAGTGTTAAAATAGTGTTGCTTGTGTCCCTCTAGAATGGGAAGTGCGCTGCTGTCCAGGTTCGATCTGGTCTTCATCTTGTTGGACACCCCTAACGAGGACCACGACCACCTGCTGTCCGAACACGTGATGGCCATGCGTGCAGGAAAGAACGGTGCGGTCAGCAGTGCTGCGGTCACACGCTATAGCATGCAAGAGTCCAACATCTCCATTCTGGAGGCGTCCACAGAGAAACCCCTCGCAGACACTCTCAAAGTAATGTCACTTCACTTCGTTTATGATTTTATTTCTTCACCAGTTCTACTGAAAACCCTTTATCATAACACTTAACAACAATAAGTTTCCATTTGTTAAAGTTAGTTAACATTAACGAACAATGAAAAAATAGTTTTTAAGCATAAAGCTAATTTCAACGTTCACTAAATATAATCAAAGTTGTATCCGTTTAATATTAGTTAATGGGCCTGAACTGACATGAACTAACAACGAAAAACAGTTGTAAAGCATTTATTTATCTCAATTAACGTTCATTTCAGCATTTACTAAATGAGTTATTAAAATCAAAAGTTGTATTTTTTATTAGTTGTATTTTTATTAACTAACAACTTTGTAATAGCTTAGTTAACTAACATAAGGGGTAATTGCAGTTATCACTTTTACTATTGCTCATACATTCTTGAATGTGTAACAACTAATCTGTTCAGCATCATTTTAGTTTAATTTTAATTAGTTTATCTATTTATAAACTCATGGTAACACTTTACAATAAGATTTCTTAACTACTTAATTAACAATGAACAATTCTTTGATAGCATTTATTAATCTTAGTGATTTTTTTTTTATTCAGAAGTTTAAAGTATCTGTTAACATTAGTGAATGCACTATAAATTAGCATAAACAATGAATAATTATTTTCTTTAAAAATAGCATTTTTTATAAAATTACTTAAATTAATAAATGCTGTAAAATATTGTTCATTGTAAGTTTATTTACAACTAAGAAATGTATTGCATTGTTACTACCTAACATTAACAATGTTCCAGTATTTATTTTTATTTTTTTTAAACAAGTATCTCTATAACTATTGCACCTGTTTAAATGTACAACAGCTACTGATGTATTAAACATCATATGTTGATTATTCACAATTAATGCTGTGCAATATTTTATTAACGCATCTACTACTACTTGTTCATACTGTACAGTAAATTACAGCTGTACTAATGCTGATTTCTCTTTTTTTTGTCTGTAGCTGATTCCTGGAGAGGCCTTTGACCCCATCCCTCACCAGCTCCTGCGGAAGTACGCGGGTTACGCCCGGCACTATGTTCACCCTACTCTCTCTGCAGAAGCTGCGCAGGTGCTACAGGACTTCTATCTGGAGCTGCGCAAACAGAACCAGACGGCCGACAGCACACCCATCACCACCCGCCAGCTGGAGTCCCTCATCCGACTCACAGAGGTGGAAAATACTGAAAAAAATCAAATATTTTTACAATTTAAAATAACTTTTTCCCTATGTAAATACATTTAGAATGTAATTTATTTATATGATGCAAAGCTGAATTTTCAGCATCATTACTCCAGATTTCAGAGTGACATGATCCTTCAGAAATCATTCTAATATGCTTATTTGCTGCTCCAGAAACATTTCTGATTATTATCAATACTAAGAATGTTTATATTATTGTGAAAACTGTGAATTCAAGTAGAAAATAGTTATTTTAAATTGTAACAGTATTTCACAGTATTACTGTTTTAAGAGACATCTTTAAGAACATTTTTAAAAAAAAATCTTAATTCCAAACTGTTAATATTTTTAGTCAATTTTCTGTAGACATGCACTAAAGGTCTGATAAATAAATAACATTTTGATTTCATTTAGGGTCTCTGAATGACAAACACATTTTTTTTTCTCTTTCTTTGCAGGCCAGAGCTCGTGTTGAGCTCAGAGAAAAAGCTACGCAAAGTGATGCGGAGGATGTTGTGGAGATCATGAAACACAGGTGACTCATGAACACTGGACCTTGTATAGTTATATGGGTCTAAATAAATCTGCATTAATTAACAATCATAACACCCCATGAAAGTCCCCATAAAAGAAAAAAAACTATATAGAATTTAATGGAAAAAATACTAATTTTTGCTTGCTTTATTGATGTCTCTGTGTTTTATCTACCTGTATGTCCTCAATTAAAAAAAAAAAACATATATATATATATATCTCAGATTATATTTCCTCAGTTGTGTAATTGATGAAAAAAATTGTTTATAAATAAATAAAACTTAATTTGCTTATGCAACAAAAACGTGTTCATGTTCTTCCACTTTCAGCTTGGCTGACACTTACTCTGATGAATTTGGCCGTCTGGATTTTGACCGTTCTCAGCTGGGCTCTGGGATGAGTAACCGCTCCAAAGTCAAGAAATTTGTCACGGCGTTAAACAGACTCGCTGAGCGCACAAACAAAAGCATGTTTGAGTTCCAGGAGCTACGACAGCTCGCCAAAGATCTGCAAATACAGGTGAACATCATCTACGTTACAGAGCACGCTGTCAGATGATGCATTCAATTTTTTTAATGCTCTTTCCACTTCTGCTTCTCAGGTTGTGGATTTTGAGGGCTTCATCGGTGCACTCAATGAGCAGGGCTATCTTCTGAAGAAAGGGCACAGGACCTATCAGCTTCAAACCATATGAATTAGCCATCTCTTACAATGTTTTACACTCTTATTGAGTCATACTGTTGTGTTTGTTTTTTAATGCAACAGATATTATATTTATAACATACAGTGTGATGTATGTTTACACAAATGCTTCAGTATTTCCATGTTATCAACTGTACATTGTTTTCATGTACATAAATAGACTTATATTTGTCTTTAAATAGTATTTTTCTGTATATAGTATGCACAAAATTAAACAGTAACTACATTTATAAACATTACATAAACAATGTTTAAATAGTTTTGTATTGTATGATGTTAGCTGTGTCATTTCAGCAGATTCTCCTGTGTTCAATACTGAACGAACGTTTAAGTCTGTTTATACCATTATAGGTAAAATAGAATAGCCACACATGTGCAGCCAATTAATTAAATTGTAATAGATTAAAAATAAAAAAAAACATTCAAATGCATAGAAATGCTGTATTCCTTAAAAAGTTGTAATAAGCCATCTAAAAAATGAGACACTAATTTTTTTTTAATTGTTTGAAGAAGATCCTATGTTAGTTACTATTATAACATTTTATATTGCATTTATTAGCTAATAAATTATATATTATTCTAATTATACATTCAAATGGTTTAACTATGTTTATTAGTTGATAAACGGAATTGCAGTTTTGTGAATATAAAATATAATGTTACAATGATGCACCTTTACAATGCTAGAGATGTTTTTACTACAGTAAAAATGTGGTATGTGCTACCGCCAGCATCAAAAATATATATTATAGTATGTTACATTATATTATATCACTTAATATGTCGCAATTTATAGACAGCGTTCATTAATTTTATTTATTTTTTTATATCTCATATTAGAGCGCGTTCCCTTTAATTCCCCGCCCCCTTTTTGACAACTGTCGCAACATTTAGATCGGAACACGGCAGGACAGGAACATGTGGATCGACAGACATGAATCTCAAATATAAAGTATTATGAACGAATTAATTTGGAAATATGCTGCTGAATGCTCGGTTAAACAGTTCGGGGATATATATCATCTAGTTTTGTTGAGATAAAGCCGCTGACATGTTTTTGGCGGCTTGTAGGAAGAGCTGGTTGAGCTGTGCTAAAGGACACACACACAGACTGACTGTCAGCACTGCTGCCACCTGCCACTACAGCTGCAATGACAAAACATCTGCAAACTTACCGCTGAAAAACACTACATCACAGCTCCGATGGCTTCAGAGACTGAAGACCAGGTGCTGGAGCAACTCACCTCTGAGCTGCAGACCAGATCTGGACCTTCATAGAGAAGTCAGTCAGAGATCAGACCCTCTCTTCTCTGTTATATGTAGATCAAAACTATCTAAACATCACTGCAAGCTTCCGAGCAGTAGTTTTAGTCTGCATGGTACAAATGGGTTTTGTACTGAAGCGTCTAGAAAGCCAGTTTTGGGAGAAAAATCTTCGGAAAAGGATTCAAGGGAAAAGGGTGAAGATCAAGCAGCCTCTTCACCTGCAGCTAATGAGGGACATTTCCAGTTTAAAGAGCTGGTGAGTGAATCAGACTTATTATGTAAACTCGTACACTCTTTTCACGCTTGTTTTGACCTTTGGTCTAAGTATTACAGCAGGGGTTTTCAAACTGGGGTCCGGGGACTTACAGGGGCCACAAGGTCAGAGAAGAACAGTGTAAAAATGTGAAAATAGATTAATTTAAATTTAAATAAATAATAAAAATATTGAAATTAAATGCATAAATAATAAAAATAAAATAAATGAACAGTATAGCTAAAAAAAAATTTATTCAACTTAAAAGACTTTTTTTTTCTCTAAATATAAATATTTTAAAATTAGTTTACTATATAGTATACCAATTTAAATCAGTCAATTTTAGTTACCTTTTATTTTCATTTTCAACGCTGGATCTATTGATTTATCATTTTTAATCCCAAAAATGTGTTTTTGCCAAGTATTTTGTGTGTAAAGTGTGCGACATTTACTGCAAAAATATTTTTTTGTAAGAAATTGTATATATTTTACATACATAATATATAATTGTTAGTACAAATTTTTGTCACCCCGCTGACAGATGTTTTTTTAAAAGATACACCTGCTTAATTTTGATGTATTTTTCATATAACTAGACTGTATTTTATGTCATTTTGCATCTTTTTTTGCAGTGAAAGATGCACACTTTATGAACAAAATATTTGACAAAAAGAATTTGGACAGCTTGAAATGATAAATCAACCGATTTATTGTTGAAAAAAGAACATTATTGTTTCAGTTTCAGTGGATCATGTTCATGGTTAACATCATTGTCTGTTTGTACTGGAAAACGATAAAAATACTGATAAAGAATATCTGTTTTGCTTTACATTAAATCAAATTTGCTTTCGTATTTCTGTTGTCCAAGAAAAGTTATCCAAAGTCTGTTGTACACTTTTTTTTTTTTTCTTTTTTTTTTTTAATGCATATTCATAATGTAATGTAATTTATTTGCAGTATGAGAATCCATGGACGATCCCTAATTACCTCTGCATAGCCCGGATCGTTCTGTCTCCTGTGCTGGGTTACTTAATCATGGAGCAGTACTTCCACGTCTCTCTGGGGCTTTTTGTACTGGCTGGAGCAACCGACGTGGTAAATTAATGAAAACATGATCTGTGCTGCTTAATCATTTTATTTTAGGCTTAATAACCTAAGCTGATGTTGTTTTATTGATCATTGGTTTCTCTTTCAGTTGGACGGCTACATTGCACGTAACTGGCCCAATCAGAAGTCAGCTCTGGGTAGCGCTCTGGATCCATTGGCTGATAAGATTCTCATCAGTATTCTTTATGTCAGTCTGACGTATGCACATCTCATCCCAGGTGAGATGAACAGTTGATGAACATACAAAAATTACATTTCTGCCATTATTTAATGATTAGCAGGCCCAGGTTTAAAGGGACAATTCACCCAAAAATGACAATTTGCTGTTCATTTTACTCATTCTCTGACCATCCAAGATGTAGGAGACTTTTTCTTCAGTAAAAAACATTTTTAGCTGAAACCGTGGTCCTTGGTTATTCATAAATTGCAAGCCAGAGGTTGAGAGTTAAATAAAGCATATCAGGCAAAGCAAAATTAATACCCATGACTCCTGATGATATATTGAGGTCTTATGAAGCGAAACGATCAGTCTGTGCAAGAAACTGATCATTTTTTGCAACATTATTACTTGTAATCCAGAGCCTCAGGCAAATGGTCTGGAGTGATGTCCGGTTCGTCAATGAATCATTCTTTTGAACCAATTCATTAGTGAACTAGTTAAACCAGTTCACCAACTCGGACTGAAGTGTCTGAAACAGTTCACAGCTGGAGCAGGACACATCAAGTTCCTCAATCAAATCTCACTTTTAGATGCCTGGAAATGAGTCAAATTACAGAGGTTTCTGATCCAGTGATGAATGAATCATTCAGTGCTCCAGTTCCTCCAACAGTCACTGAAACAGTTTGACTCGGACCGAAGACTGATGAGCCACTGATTTGCACATGCATGATTCAAACACTTAAATGAAGGTTTTTATGGTCGCTCATTGTTTATGTAAAGAGATGAGCTGATGAAGGCTCACTTTATATGCTTTAAACATGTAAAACATCCACGTTTCACATCATTTTTTGGTGATTTAATAATATAATTATGTATATGCAGCATCATTGCGTGATTACATAAACAAACTGGAGAATGGGTTATTTGAACCAGTTCATTAAAACATACTGATCGTTGCACTTCATAAGACCACCAATATATATGGTCAGGAGTCACCGATATTAAATCTGTGTTGCCTGATATGCTTTTTTTTGACTCTCAAAGTGCCGGAAGCTGCTGGCTTGTATTTTATGAATCACCATGAACCACAGTTTCAGCTAAAAATCTTCTTTACTCTAAAAAAAAACACCTACATCTTGGATGACCTGAGGGTGAGAAAATTAACAGTTCAAATTTAAGTGAACTAACCCTTTAATTCAGCAGAACACATCGTACACTTAGAACAGGAAGAAGCCTCTCGAGGAAGCTGCGGTCGGTTAAGTGTCGCTATCTTGGTTTAGTGGTGTTCTTTTATTTCCCTTTGTGAGGTTTAAACTGCTTTTCGCTTACCAGCCCACAGCCGTTAGGCTACATCAGTCCATATTTAGTCATTCAAGAGCTCAGAAAACACAGAGTGCATTAGAACAGATTATCAATCAAATAGCTGTTTCTATTTCTTTCTAAATCAGTTGTTAATAATTAGCTGGCAGTATCAGACGTGTCTCTCACTCACGAGTGCTCTTGTGTTTCCTCACAGCTCCACTGACAGCACTGATCATTTTCAGAGATGTAGCACTGATTGCTGCTGTTTTCTATGTGCGCTATAAAACAGTTCCTCCTCCAGTAAGTCTTCAGCTTTCAATCATTCTCATGGTGCTTTAATGTCACACTATGATCAGCTATCCAAATGGAGTGCAAAAGTAAAAATCAAATGCATGCAAGTCATCGCTCTAAATTTTTGAATAATCATGTATTGAATAATGCACTGAAATTCCCTCTCAAAGTACTTAAATATTTGTGTATATATGCATGCATATTTTGCAATAAATGTTAGATATGTAGTTTCTACAGTACATACGCAGTTAACATCTTTTATGTAGTTTTATTTATCTATCATTTTAAATTCATTTGTCATTTGCAATGCTTCATGGGACTGTAGTTCTTACCCTTGTTAAAGCTGTTAAATTCAGACTTGTACTTGTACTTTTTTGTCTGATTTTCAAATGCTTTGAATTTTAATTTAAAAAAAAAAAAAAATCCCTTAGGAGAAAGAATAACTGTGAAAAATTATTCTGGACCCAGGGTCACTGAAAAACAGCATTCAGTTGCACTCTATAGTCAAGAATTGTGTTTCATTGTTACGCAGGTTTATTCTATATATTTATGTGGATCTGTGTGCTCTGATATAAGTGTTTTACTGGTCATGAAATAATTTTTGACATGCTAACTTAACTTAAAATACCTGAATTATTAGTGCGTGCTGTGTAATGAATCATTTCCATGTTATTTATCTTATTTTATTTTCTGTTCAGGTAACACTCAGTAAATTCTTCAACCCGTGTTACACCACTGCTCGGCTGAAACCAACACTCATCAGCAAGGTGGAGCAATCAGTGTTTTTAGCAAATCATGAACATTTCTCTTTTCATTAAAATCTTGGTGTAATGTATATATTAAGGCACTTTATTATATATATATATATATATATATATATATTTATTTATTTATTTATTTATGTTTCTTTTCCCCAATTTCAGTTTTTTTCTGAATTCTGTTTTCTTCGTTTTGACATTTTAAATAAATAAGCAATCAAAAAGTATGTCTAATCAGTTAAATTCATAGAACTTTAACACTTAAAACTTTAAAACTATTATTTTAGCACAATAACTGTTTATTTAAAATGCTACAACACATTTTCAAAGGGTCCAATTATTGTCAAATTTGTAATAAGTTTTATGAATTAAATTGTTTTTATTTTATTTTATTAATTTTTGTTTTTATTTTAATATTTAATACATATTTATTATCAAAAATGTTGGTAATCAAATGAAGGCAAAAAAAATATTTTTGAATTAAATTTAAATTGTTCTGTTAAAATGTAATCAAATGAAAATTTAAATTTAACACTTCCTTTTAATTAATTAATTTGTGATATTCCTTAAAATAACATTTTAATAATTTCATTTTTATTATTATTACTTTAATAAACACATTCCACTGTACAACAGTAATACATTTTTGTCATCATGAAAATTATTAGGCCCTAAAATATAAACTTTTAACCGTTTTAGTAATGGTTTGGTTTGTATTTATCATAGATATCAGATTTAAATGATTCTAAACCAGGAATGCATTCATATAGAAATTTGACCAATGCATGATAGCAATAAATTATGTTTATTTTATGGCCAGTAATTACCATTGTGATGGTTAGTAATCTAAATCTATATTGTTTTGTGTTTGAAAAAAAAAAATTGTATTTGTTAAAATAGTAAAAGCAGTGTGTGTGTTTCAGGTCAACACAGCGGTGCAGTTGTTTCTGGTGGCGGCGTCTCTGGCTGCGCCGGTGTTTCACTACACTGACAGTGTTTTACTGCAGTCACTGTGGTGAGGTTTCTCTGCTCCAGTCACAATCAATCATGTGTCATTGACTCGTATTCTAATGATTGAATCTAATTAAATGAATGTGCATTGTGTTTGTTTGCAGGTACATCACCGCACTGACGACCGCAGCATCCGGTTACAGCTACTATCATTACGGTAAAAAGACCGTTGAGGTGCTGAACAACACCAAGTAGTTGTACAGTCATCTGAGATTGAGCTTTGACCAAGACGTTTGAATAATCTCTGTGCAGGATGGAAATTGATGCCACATCTTACTTTTGTAATTAAGACACTTTAGCCTGTATAAAGTCAAAAATTATTTTTTTGATTACAATATTAAATTCATGCGGTGGCGTTTTTGATTAATATATGGTTTTCAAATTCCTGCAACGAAAGTTTTTTTTAAAATCACTTTTAATGAACTTTGGGTCAATTTTCATAAAATAATAAAAATGACATCAAATACACATTTGTGCTCTTGTGATGTTTAAAAACTTGACTAGACTGCTCAGTCATTTCTTACTTTCCTTACCAATTCATTCAACACGTTTGCTGCGTGCAACTTTATTTCGTTTGAGGAAAAATTAAAAAGAAAATTAATGTCTAAAAAATGGAAAATAGTCTAAACAATGATTAGATGAGGTATTTATAAGATTGTTAGCTAAGAGTAAATTCCAAATTGCATAAGACTGTGAATTGCAAACTAAAAAACAGAAGTAACAAAGAGTAATAGAAAAGGAGTCTGCTTTTCTATTGAAGTAGTTGATTTAGACTGACCTTAAAACTATAAGTAATATGAGTAGTCATTAAATATTTAAATTAGTGCTGTCAAATGATTAATCGCAATTAATCGCATCCAAAATAAAAGTTTTTGTTTACATAATATATATGTGTGTTCTGTGTATATTTATGATGTATATATTAATACAAACACATGCATATACATATTTAAGAAAAATGTTATTTTTATATATTAAATATATTTATATATATATATTTGGATGCGATTAATCGTTTGACAACACTAATTTAAATGCAATTAGTAACTATATTAAACTTATACTTTTCACATTAACAGATACTTTTCTATGCACTACTGTCTTTTTTTTATTTTTATTTTTTTACATTTTTGTTTGTTTTGAACATTTACAATCCTTTTTTTTTTTTTTGAGGAAATCATATATATAATTTAAAAATCATGCAACCCTGAATTAATTCCATTTGATGTACTTACAGTTTTGAATGAATATTTTATCATTCTTATTATTTTTAATTTATTATATATATATATAAACAATATTTTAATGTCATTTTAAATTAATATTTTGAATTAGTTTTTATATATTTGTCATTTTAGTACTTAAATTGTATGAATGTATATATACTTCAATGAGTGTCACCCGCCAACTGTGCAGGTAAGTTTTAAGAATGTCTATTAGAACTATTAGCCTACTTAGGTGAAATACTTTCAGCTAAATATCTAAAAACTCTTCTTTAGAGAGCATTTTCTATTGAATTCCTTTGTATAATCCATGCAGCTGCATATGAAGAGGTAAGTTCTGTTCTTTCCTATGGGTTGAAGAAGACTGGATTGGGGATGGAGATTAAGCGGGTGAGATGTGGGTTCTCCGCTGGTGTTTTCTTACAGTGTTTATACAGACAGAAGCTCAGTGTAGCCACAGTCACCATTAGGACTCCACACGCCACTAACAGACTGTACAAATACACCTCTGTGTTGGAACCCATCCAGACCGAGGCGCATTCGGGGCCTGATGATCCTGCGCCGTTCACGGCCTGAACGCAGATGTGATAAATGTGATCAGCCATCAGATCTGATATGAACACCTGACGGACCGCAGAGCTGAAGTTCAGGTTCTTCTGAGCTAAACCTCCATGTCTGACCACTAACAAGTACTTCAGTACCGGTGAGTAAGGCGCACACCACTTAACTAGCACTACGCTGTGAGTGACCGCCGTGAGCCGGAGTGAGGTCGGTGTGTCCGGACGCTGGGAGACTGAGGTCACCCCGGGACAGATGCATGTCGGGTCGGGTCGGTTAAAGCAGGTGTCATAGAGGTCAACGCAGGGGTCAAAGGTGCAGTTTGTAGATTCGGTTGCGTTCTGTTCATCTTCCTCATTTTTAAGCACCATTTTACCCACTATCATGAGACCCTGTGTTGGTGTTTTGGTCGTGAACTTGGTGTCTTCGGGTGAGTTTGGAGATTGATGTAACGTAGGAGTGATAGTTGCTGGATTTGATTCTAGAGTTGTTGGGATGAAAACGGTTGGGGTTAAGTTTGTAGTTGGGGCTAATTCAGTAACTGCACTTGATGGCATTGGGATGGTGTCGTTTGTTGTATTGAAGTTTAAGATGTCATCTTTTCCGGGAACTGCTTTTGTATCTTTAAAGTTATCTGTAAACACAAATAATTTGTTCTTAATACCTTACATTTTCAAGCAAAGCAAAATACTAATTTATTGAATTGTGTGCATGTTAGTAACGAACTGTTATTGTACTGTAGGCATAATATAATCAGTCACACATAGTTTGATCAGTCAGTCTTCTGCTCGCTGAGGCTTGATTTATTTGATCACAATTACAGTAAAAACTGAAAAAAATGTGAAATATTATTACAATGTAAAATAAAATGTTTCTGTTTGAATATATTGTAAAATATAATTTATTATCACTCCAGTCTTCAGTGTCACACGATCCTTCAGAAATCATTCTAATATGCTGATTTGCTGCTCAAGAAACATCTTTACTATTATTAACATTGAAAACTGTTGAATGCTGCTTCATATTTTTATGGCAACTTTGATTATTGTTCAAGATTCTTTGATAAATAGAAAGTTCAAAAGTGAAAGATTTACTGTATGTGAAAAAGGAATCTTCTGTAACATTATAAATATCTTTACTGTCACTTTAATTGATGTCTTTACTATTGATTTAGTGTGTCTTTGCTATATAAAAGTATTAGTTTGATTCATTCATTCAATTAAAAAAAATCTTACTGATCAAAATATCTTGATAGGTATATGTAATAGTTTCAGAAGTATGTATTAAACTACTATAACAATGCATTTTCATACCACATACAGCATTCGGGTTGTCTCCAATATAAACCTGAAAGCATGTTGTTGGTGTTGCATTAGTTTTGATGTCCTCAACGCTGCTGGAGTTTAATGCTGGAGGATTTTGTGTTCTCACACACACAGCAGTCCAGAAAAACGTCACAACGTAGTATGATGTCACAGGCATCATCTGTTGACCAGATCAGGTTATTTCACTCTACACATTTTCAGTAAAAGCACTAAAGATTTTTAAGAAATAATATTTTTTTCCAACTGTTTTCCCCCTCAGGATATAGCAGTGCCACCGACAACGTCTTTGAAGAATGAGTCAGATGTGAAATTCAAGGTCAGTGAATCAGACAAAAATAAATGCCTCAAACTTCATCATTAATATTTCAAGCTGAAAGCCATTATGTGCTTTTTACTATGTTTTTCATAATGCTTTTGGGATATTGCATACCAGGGTTATTAAAGTTACCTAAAACTTAAACCATATAAAACCCATACCAAAATATATATATATATATATATATATATATATATA
>SCHK01204396.1:0-15195 GCA_004124795.1 Poropuntius huangchuchieni
CCAACTGTTTCCATTGAAATACCATTATGAACCATTAGCTTATTTCCAGAAAAATTTATCCAATAGGATCCATCACATACCAGTAGACACCATTATAGTTTCCATTAAAACCAATACAATTCCCATTATAACCATTAAATCCATTACATTTTCTATTGTGTTTTGCGCAGGGTTCAATTGTTTGTTTGTTTTCAGCAGGGATGGCACATAAGTAATTCGGTATTATCAAAAAAAAATGTGATATTGATACAATGAAAGGGACTTTTTTGTATTTGATATTTTTATATAGCTCACACATAATTCAAATTTTAAAAAAAAACACCAATTTTTATTTGAATAGTCAAAAAACTAAACTAAATCTCACTATTTCAAGCAGCCACATAACACAATAACCAACAGCAGTTCCTTATTCCGACCAATAGAGAGCAGCGCCGCCTCACGTTCACCAGAGACCTGACTCCGACAGACGACCCGAGCTTTACCTCAACCTTAAACAGGCAATCATAGAGTTTCATTGGGACTAATTACCGTCTTTCTTCAAAAAGCAAAATGTGAATGATTGATGCAGTTTGTTTTCAAATTAACATCCAAAATGGCTCCTTTAGCGCATGGAGTGGCTAATTGGGGTAAGTAAATACACGTACATCCATAATGCAAATACCCCGGGTGAGCTGGAATACATAACGCCGACGCTGTCTGGCGACGACCTCGCTTTCATTAAAAAGCCCGTAAGCCCTCGGAGAGGAGCAGAGGAATCATTTAGGGGAGGATCAATGGGGCGCTGCGGTGAGGGTGAGATCTTTATACCGCGGGACTGACTGGCTTAGTTCAGCCGCTGTGAATAAAACAATCAGGATAAAAAGTTGATCCTTGGGAATCTAAGTAACCCGATGGTGTATTTCTCGTTATATTTCATCAAAGGGTTTCACATGCACCCCATGAACAAAGCGAAGTTTTGCTACATTTACGACTATTGCTTTTAAAGTTTGACTCTGATGCAAGGTCCCCAAATCATATGAGTGTTTTATCATCGGGAATAAGTTGTGTGTATAGCATAGAAACACATTGTTGTGTTCTTCATCCCTTAAATAAAACGAAAATTTAATAAAAGAGCTTTAGTGCTATTATATAAGGAGAGAGACTCTCATTTTGGAGTTTAAACTGGACCACAAGATGGATTATTTTTAGTTTTGGGTTTATTTTGCAGTAGGATTGTATTTGCAGTTAATATTTAGGAGGACTCGTACACCTAAAATTTGCAATAGATACACAAAAAGATAAGTTTGGACTCCATTGAACCAAAAATGATTAGCTTCTCATCATGTTGTTCCAAAATTGTATAACTCCATCTTCTGAAGAACACACACACAAAAAAAGATATATAACGTTGGGGGGAACCAAACAACATTGGAGCGCAATGACTTCCATTGTATTGACAAAAACACTAAGATAAATTTCTCAAAATATCTTACACGTTAACTTAAGAAGGCTATCTTATATGTTTCACAAAAGAACACAAGTCGTACAGCTTTGACACAACATGAGGATGAGTAAATAATTAACAGAATTTTCATTTTTGGGTTAATTACTCAATGGGGTCCAAGCAACCATCAGGAGAAACATATCCCTCTATATATATAATGCAGATTTTAGGAGTAACTGTCATCCTAAATATTAATTACGATATGCTACTGCAAAATAAAATCCAGAAATATGAGAAACTACATTTGCATCCAAAACCAGGGTCTGTAATCACACTAAAGCCTCTTTAAGTTATCAAACTATAACACAGCAATAAACAATTATAAAACCCACACTAATCCCAATAACACAAAAGAGGGTTTGTATAATCACAAATTCTAAGAATCCACATGCACTGACTGTGCAGCGCGAGACAGCAGCTATTTTTTACCTATGGCTCATTTGAAGGATTACAGGGGCGGAGAGAGAAAGAAAAAACATGGATCGACGGCTGGCCGGGCGAGACATCCCAACAGCGTCCTGAGACATGTGCTGGCGGCTCCCTCTCAGTGGCAGTATGCAAATCCGCTGCTAAATTTCATTTTTCTAATCCCCTTAATCAGAAGCAGGGGAATAGGAGCCAGCTGCGAGGAACCTGTGTTAAGATGTAATTAAGCATCTGATTGAATTTCAGCACATACCCAAAGAGGGTCCGTGCCAGGGCGGGGAGCAGCCCACGAGGGGGATTCATGATAGCATGAGGGGATGGGTGGAGTGGGCTGTTTTTACACATCGGTTTGATGGACTCCTAATGGGCCGGTTGGCGACTGGGGACATTGTAAGTCAAATTTCTGCACATGGGATAAACAGCAAGTTCTCATGTTGATATGTGTGCTTTGTCTGGATGACATTTATAATTGCACTCATTTTTGTGTTGTTTTCATGAAAAGCAAGCTAGAAATGCAGGTCCAGTGTCAGAACCTTTAAATAATAAATAACAATAAATAGAGATCGGTATACATAAATATATAATATAATAATAAATAATAAATTGTAGTGCTATAGTAAACTGTGTGTGTGTGTGTGTGTATTATTTATATATATATATATATATATATATATGTATATATATATATACACACACACGTTAAAATGTACTAAAATAACTATGATAAATAAACAGTACACAGACACACACTATATATATATATATATATATATATATGTGTATGTGTGTGTATGTGTATAAATATATATATATATTAGTGCTGTCAAAAGATTAATCACATCCAGAATAAGTTTTGTTAACATATGTATGTGTGCTGTGTATATTTATTATGTATATATAAATACACACACGCATGTATATATTTCAGAAAAATATGTTATGTTTATATATGAAATATATTTATTTATAATAAAAATTATAAATATAAATAGACATGTAAACGCATGTAAATATTTTCAAAATATATACTGTACGTGTATATACAATATTCTATTTATTAACAGAAAATACCAAATAGTTATTCAAGAAAATGGGTATTATTCTTCAACACACAATCAGCATACTAACAAATGAACTCGGAGAACGATTTAAAACTTTTGGCTCCAATTTATACACAAACACTCTCTCTCACTCGAGTCTAATTCCTGCTGAAATTCCCTTTCACTCAGATGGAGGCAGATGAAACGGAGGGCGCAGTAGGGGTTTTGGAGAGGGGAGGAGAGCGGAGGGATGTTAAACTTGCTCAGGTGGCTTTGGGACAGAGAGGGCTTGGGGGAAGGGAGCAGATCTATTACGCCTCTCTTTCATCAGTGCCAACCGAGCCGCACCCCACCTGTGGCACCCCACGCGACACCGCCGGCCGTGACCCCGCAGCCACCGAGTTAACAGGCGGATCTGTGCCGCCACCCGCTTGCTGTGCTGCTCCGTCTCATGTGCCACTCCTGAGGGTTATCAGCTGAGACCGTCGCCCCTCCCGTCACGTCGCATCGTTTCTGCGGCTATAAGAGCCCCACGTAGAGTGAAGTGACATTCACACTTGGGCGGAGAAGGCGACACATCGCTGCTGGATGGGGACTCCCTACCGACCTGAGACAAAAGCTCAAGCTTTTCATCTCTACGCACTCGGTTTTTCTCTCTCTCGTGGTTTTCTCAGACTCAAACTCGGATTCTCTTAATCTCTCTCTGAGAGGGAAGGATGAACGGGAGCAGGCGGTCAGTCCACTCCTGCTGGTCTGAAACTTACAAGATGCTTCCCTAGAGCACTCCACTTCCTGTTAAGCTAAAGCACTGTCATTTGAATCCCAAACAAGGGCGGTTTCTCTCTTCCTCTCTGTATGCATGAGTGAATGATGAAGGTACAGCAAACCAGTTATTACCACAAAATAAGCCCAAGGATCCCAACGTGATATTGAAGAATCTTGTATAGAGTGATATAGACAGATATACCCCAAAACAAAAACAGTGGTTGCCAGAACTTCACTGAAAAAAATATAGTAATGTTTAAGTTTTTTAGGATTGAACTTAAATGTTCAGTAAATAAAAAAACAACAACAATATTATAATAACTGGTATAATGTTAATATACCAACCTACTTAAGTACTAAATTCTGTTTTGTACCTTTATAAACAAAAAACTAATTAAATGCTAATATATAGAAGGTGCACACAAACAAAAAAAAAAACTCCATCATGACAACATGACACTACAATAATGCAATTAACATGCATTTAACAATATAAGAAGTAACACAACTAAAAATAAACTAGTCTTCAACTAAAAAAAATTTAAAGGTGAAGTGCCACAGAGAATTGTGGAAATGTTGAATTCAATATATATATATATATATATATATATATATATATATATATTTATTTATTTATTTTTTTTTTGTTTGTTTGTTTGTTTTTTTTTCTTTCTTTTTTTTTATCAAATTCACTTTTTTTGTGTGACTATTTTAACTTCCAAAAACAGCAAATTTTACAGTAATCTAATGGCCCTTAAATTTATCATAGTTTTTCACTGAAATATTTTGTACATTTTACAGCATAGATATACGAGACTGCTGAGTGATATGAAACTAGCAAAGCTTTGAGAACAGAAGACTGAGACATCAGAGTCTTCAATTAAGCAGTCACTTTATAAAAATATCAGACTTGAGAATGCAGCAACAGACTAATCAGAATCAAGAATAATTCTAATTAACGCGATAGCACCAACAGTATATTAATATCCCTCAAGAAAGCCTGGCAACGTTTCATCCACACTTCATTCTGATGAAAACCTACAGACAGCAGTGCTTTAGGTATGTCCAATGTTTTACCAGATGTGAAAGTGGCATTGATTTTTCTCAATTGTGTTTGCTCTGTGTTGGCCTATTAGATATAGATTCTCCAGCACGGCCATCTCGACACTTCTTAAAGTGACGTCCTTTCGATAAAACTGTCTCAGGATTTTTCAATAAAGCCACGTGTCAAAAACGGCCACAGCGAAACTCAATAATGTCACTCAATGAGCTCAGAGGCCTCAACGCTCGAATGATGCTGCAGACAAACCAAGACAAGACAAATGATACTGACCCTTAAACATAAACTAGCCAGTATGCTAGAAATCTGAGAGGAAATAAATATGGATGTCATTTTGTGTGAAATAGTTCAAAGGCAGAGCGGTCAATCAATACAACATTTGATTGTATTCACAACTTGCATATTATATAAATACACTTTCAATTAAAAGTGAACTATTTTTGTTTTACTTAAAACCTTTTCCCCCCTATTTCCTGGAACCCAAAATTTGAGCTCATCAATTTTCAAAAGTTTAAAAACGGTTGGGTCGTGAACGCTTCCAGAATCCTGTCAGAAGTCACCAGATCAAGCTAAGTCTCCCCTAAAGAGTACAACATCCACACAAGCTCCAAAGAAAATTTCCCTCGGATAGATTTAAGGCGGGAAATTCATCAAGCAGGGCAGCTTAATCCACAACCGTGAGGGGTGATTCCAAATAGGTTTTATAGCCATTGTATTATCTAAGCCGGGAAAATGTCATTGGAGACGCCGAATCTCCATTTGCTGGCATATTCTGTTAAGGTCAAAGCTTTTTAAATGGATTCTTTGACATCAGCTGCTGAGCTACTGCCTCAGATACGACAGTAATCGAAAAAAAAGACGCCACACACGAGTGGCTTGAGGAGCCATTTTAATAATCGGATTGGATGTTGGAAGTGTCACTGCGTCCCTGTTGCAAGAAGAATAAACTGCACTTGAATGTACATTGGATGTAGTCTTTAGGGCCATTTCCACTGACGAATGGAACAGCTCTCTGGCCAGAAGACATTTGCAACACTGCTATAGAAGGGCCAATGTGTGTTATTTAGGAGAATGATGGCTGTTCTTTTGCCATTGTTGTTTCATTAGATTTTTGAGTCTGTAGAGCGAAACTGAGGACAATGCTACTTGTGTAAGCCGGAGAAATCACAATAGGGTATAATCTGCCAGAAAAAGTCGTAGTGAATCTGGTGTAACACGAGGATTAGTGCATGTACGGGTGTTTCTCAAACCAGTGGCACTTTTGACCCTGTGGACGCTTGGAAAATAAACAGTTTTCAGATTTACATATTTTACATATTTTCTCTTAACAATGTCCAGTGTTGGTTACAGTGTTTACTTCCTTTTTAATTATATTTTTATTAAATACTTATTTATTTGTGAACAATACTTTGTCATCTAAAGTATAAGTACGTTTATTTTTTACAAATTCAATTTTTTAATCCATTTTCAAAATTTCTTAAATATTAATTAAAATAAATACAATTATATCGGCCATCGGCCACCCTGCTTTTCAAGATATCGGCATCGGCTGTCAAAAACCAATATCGGTCAACCACTAATAACAACAACATATTATTTTTCATTTACCTTTTTTTTGTATAAAGAAGCATAAACACTATTGACAAAACTTGTATTTGTTATATTTGAGTGACAATTGATGAAGATATGATGACGAAATGTATGAATAAATAGATACATTTACTTATACACAATAAATGGTTATGTCTGGATGTGGGACATGGTTAAACTATAAATTTTTAAAAATAAACTGTAAAGAAGCAAAAACATTATAGACAAAACTGGTTGTCCTTTAAAAGTAAGTAAATAGAAATTTTTTCACATGTGGGACATGGGCAAAACAACAAATAAAAAAATAGCTATTTGAAAAACAGCATAGTCCTTGAAAAAACATTTCCAAGACCGTTTTAATTAGACGTTATGTTTCATATAACAGAAAGAAACCAATTTAAATCTGTCAGTTTTAACAGAAATCAGCCCTTGGGATATAAACATGCCTATTAAAAAACACTGCATGCATGGTCTTGGAGGAATTGCATCTGAAGCATATGGTTGCATGAATCAGACACTTTGTGAGGTTTATCCTGAGACGCCTCAAATGAAACAGCAAGTTTGCCTGTAGCAAAAAGTGAGCTGCTGCGCTGCGTAAGAGAGACCCTCAGAACACGAACATTGCAATTACATCAACTTTCAGACCATCTGTACCTCCAGACATGGAGGATTTGTCTTTTGAAAGAACATTTGGTTGTTCTTTCCAACAGTTTCATTGTTTTTCTGTCGTAAAAACTATATGGGAACAATAAAAAAATAATCAACATTTCACGTTGAAGGATTTTCCTCACCGCAGAGCTTCTATTACCACTATCTCTTCTTCTCCGTGCTAAATTATCGATCTCCTCTAGCTCATAAACATCATATATTCTGTAACATGAGAGGACACGGGAGACGGCAGGTCATACTGTAAATAAAGACAAACACCGGCATGTTGTCTTTTGGGAGACAATATGGCTAGACGGGTATATTAACCGTAGAAAAGCTGAACTCATTACGAGAGGTCTCGTGGCATATTAGTGGCAAGGAAGGCGACAGAGAATTAATCTTCACGCTTGTGAATTCGTCACACTCGTTTCCCGACGACCTAATGACACTTTTATCATAACTCTTTATTACCATTCCCGAACCCAAACTCGAAATTATGTAAATGCTCCGGCGTCATACTCTCTGAGCGTCGTTGTGTTTGCTGGCTGTTTGCTCAAGCGTGAATCCAATTCCTCTCAGCGTCCTCATTAATGAATTGCTCGGTTATGGTTTGACTAACCGTCCAGAGGACCAGACGCACAGGAAGGTGGCCAAGAATCATCTCATTTTTTGGACTTTTGGATCGTCGCCTCAAACATGCCATCGCCTCACTAACGCGACCCTGGATCATCATCACGGGGGCTGCAGTTGTCCAACACAATTACCAGGTTATGGTTCAGCCGAAGCTTAATCACGGCTGGAGTCTCCCGTTTCTGGTTTTAATGTTGTTCTTCACAGCTTGCTGAATAGGATTTTTTTTTTTTTTGTCTTTGCGAGAAGGTAAGAAAAGATTGATAGAGTTGGACATCCATATTTATAGCTGATTTTGTCCTTCGCGTTTACAGAATACAGAATGCCGCTGTTGATTCTATCAGTCTGTCTGAGATTCTGAATCTATTTGAGCAGGTACGAGGTCACAAACACTCTTTATGATAATTTCCTCCAGTCTCACCTCATTTTAGAGGCTTTGTCTAAACCTTGAGCCTTTTCTTGGATTCTTCAGTCACAGTCTATCTATATATCTACCTACCTATCTATCTAAAAGTGTTCTGCCCTTGGTTTCCACACAATACTGCCACTACTGTGGGCATCGAATACAAAAGTATACACAAGTATCCACAAGTAACACAAATAGAATCCTTAAAAAGCACAAAAAAAATTCTCTATGCATGCATCAAGGCCTGTAAGATTGAGCAGCCCTGCCTTGGGTGGATGGGCTGCACTTGGAAACAAAAGCCCCTGCAGTGCAGGGAAAAACTCTCAGCAGTAAACACACAACAGCTGTCTCCACTGGGCTCATCTGGACAGCCGTCCACCATCGGACGTGCTGCCCTCTGTTTACATGGTCAGTGCTGAGTTTACCGAACAAACTCTGGCCAGAGGGACAGATGGGGGGTGGAGGTCCAGCCGTTGTTTGCCATCCTTCCAGATGGGGAGACGGCCCGGGAGAGAGAGAGAGAGAGAGACAAAGAGCAAGTCTAAGAGATTGAGAGAGAGAGAGAGAGAGCAGGGAAAAGGACAATCGGACCGCGGGTGATCAAAAGCACTGAGTAAGCATGTAGGCGAAGCTGCGGAAGAGGGGGATTTATCACGCCATATGATTTTATGGCCACGGATGAACTCCATGTGCAAGAATTGCACCCTTCATGCTCCATGTACCACATGCTCAGGTCCTGTTAAGACCCACTGTAGGATCTCTCATAGAGGCTGCTAATTTTACAAAAAAATAAAGTCACAGAGTTTTATGATTACCGAAGGTTTTATATGCATCCTGTTTCTCTAAGAAAACAAAGGGGCTGTACAAAACACCTTAAATTAGCCATAAAAGCACCTCATTGCTTGTTTTATTGTTGCACTGGGCATAATATATAATAAAATAATCATCGGTGCAATGTTGGTCACAGACAAAAGAACATCATTCAGTATTATTAATGGTGTTTGCTAAGGCAAGCATCCTTAATATTATTGCTCATACTTAAAGTTTTCAATCCCATTCAAGCCATTGGACCTCATATGCTAAAAGCTAATCAATAAAAAAAAATCAATGTTAAAATTATTATTATATATTTAATTTCAAAATGTATTATACAGCTACATTTTTTGTGACTATGTATCTTAAATTACACGTTATCATTTGAACAGTGTCTCACAAATTATACACCGCCATAACGACTCGAGGTTAATTGAGAATCTGACAAAACTGGAAAATGACACACTGTTCATTTGTGAATAATTCAGTGAATCTGATTCAAACTGTTAACTCACAAACAGGTTTGAGATGGTTTCCTGAATCTTTATGGCTAACTTGTTACAAATAACCAGTTCAGAAGAGTCATTTGGTTGCAAATCAGATATCACTGGCTCATGCTGTGTTTGTGTTGGAATGGAGGAAAGATCAAGATATGATTAAAGATATGATGCCAACTTGCAAGATCACATTTGATGAAACAGCAGATGAATTATCAACTAGATTAGATGTTATTATCACATTCTGGAGCTAATGAATAGGCTATTATAGAGTATTCTCTCATGCATTTAAATGTGGTAGTCACTAACAAACCATTTCAGTGCGTATGTGGCCACTGATATTTGACAAATACTGCCAATCTATAGAAAAGTGTAAGTGACAATATCCTGATAAATGTGCAAGTGTGCACCCCATAAATATAAAAATAGGAAAACTAAAATCACTGAATTGACCTCTTTTTCTCTCTTTCTCTCTCTTCCTCCCCTGTGATTTGTCTCTCTCTATTTCTTTACCTCTCTTAATCTTCCTCTCTCGCACACACACACTCAGCTGAAAACCCACAGGTACTTGTGGGCTCTAGGGCTCATGAAAGCACTGTTCCCCTTCCTCACTAGGTCGGGAGGTCAGTCCACCTGAGACGTCCTCCTCTCTGACTTTTTTACGCTGTAATGGGGAAGCAAGGGAGCGAGAGAGCAGCAGTGAGCACTTGTCTCCCCCGGCTAGCTTAATTGGATACCCATGACATCGGTACGAACGCATGCTTAACTGAAAGACCCAGGCCAGACGGTCGGTTTAAGGCTGAATAATTGACTTCATTTTAAAAATGGAGAAGTCTCTCCAAATCTCTGCCTTTAAAACGGAGGTGATCATTATTTTTGAGCTAAAGGTCTTATCAGATGTCTCTAGACACCTTTTCCATGGGAAAAGGGACCAGGCTTAAATTTCTGTATTCGTTTGTCTTCTCGACGCCCCCAGCTAGAGGTGCCATTCGATTAGCCTAATTCTTCTAGACCAAAATGGTATCTGCATTGTTTGAAAGGGCTGTGAGGTAATAAAATCACCTATAATTCACTCGCTGAATCGACAGGTCAATCGCTTTAAAAAATCCAGCTCAATTTGTGCTGTTGGCAGCTCAGGGCTGAAGTAAGACTCTGTATTGAGGTACGTGCTAATGTGTGTTAATACACTAAAAGCCCGCTGTCTATCTGGGCCTGCGGACCGCTAGCGGTAAATCATAGCATGTGTCAGCTTTGGACCAAGGTCTGTGTCAACCCACTGGATCCAGATTAAATTAGTTGTCAAGTCTAATTGTGCAGGACTTATAGAGTAAGGCATGATGTGAAATACACCGCTTCAGCATTAAAATAGGAATGTTCTGGGTTAAATACAAGTTAAGCTAGATCGATAGCATTTGTGGATGAAAATAATACCTGCTAGCACAAAAATGGCTTGAATGTACACTTTCGTTGTGTGTTACTGCAAACACAATTTTTGTTTGATTGCACAGATGCTGTCAATAGAGCTTAACTTGCATTTAACCTGGAATATCTCACTATTGTTGATTCCTTTAAAGAGTATGCGGCAACAAATATACTAACAAAGCCTTGCATGGCTCTAAATTCACCCACTAATTCCGTTTTTTCTTTTAGATCACATTAGGTAGAGTGTTGCACCTTCATATGAGACCACCAGACTGCGCCACCTGTTGGTTTTAATCTCTAATATGGCTAAAGGGATAGTTCACCCAAAAATGAAAATTCTGTCATCATTTACTCACCCTCATGTAGTTCCAAACCTTTATGATTTTCTTTTTTCTGCCGAACTCAAAGTAAGATACTATGGAAGTCAATGGTAACACAAAACAGCCTGGTTCCAAACATTCTTCAAAATATCTTCCTTTGTGTTTGGCAGAACAAAGAAATTCATACAGGTTTGGAACTACATGAGGGCGAGTAAATGATGACAGAATTTTTATTTTTGGGTGAACTATCCCTTTAAATTAAAGTTTTATGCATGTAAACAACACAAAACCAGCAAAAAATATGGGTAGTTCTCAGGAATGGTGTCTTTTGTATACTACTGTATGTACAGTATGTCCCCATTTGTAATAGATTTCACTCTTTTCTTAAATAAGTATCTAAACTCCAAAATTAACATAACTGTCAGTACTTTACAACGCTGTATTCAAGGATTTAGAGGACAGAAAACAGTTTAAAAACCTTGTATGCAATAAAACTTGTATTTATAAGAATGCAAATAAAGGGCAATATACTACTATTACTTCAATGGTACTTTGATTATTTCATTAAAAAGCTTTTACATGCACTACTTTTTTTTATTCAAAATCTTAACTGCCTTGGTGATTAAGGGTTTTAGGGGGTGTAAACTTTTGCACCCAACTCAAAAATTCACATACAAAGTATTTAAAAGTCTAGATACTTTGGTTTAGTGTTGATTGATCCATTTAACATCTAATACAGGTTTAACCACCTCTTACCCATATATCTCTGGATATAACCACATTTTTTAGGATTGGAGGTTAGTTTAAGGAGGTTTAAAAGAGATAGTTCACCCAAAAATGAAAAGTACTGACTCACCCCTCAGGCTCCTCCAAACTATAAAATACATAAAATGTTTGTTGACCACTAATCGCAAAATTGGGAGGTGGAGGATGGCCCCTCTACTGTATGTCTATGGCAGTTATGGCTGTTTGGGCCTGAGGTGAAACAAATATGAAAAAAAAAATTAAGCAATCATCATCAAAAATTATTTTAAATAAAAAAAGAAAGTATTCCTCGCTATTTCCTGAGAATGACACAAACATATTCATGAGAATTCTTGNCGTAAAAGTATTCCTCGCCATTTCCTGAGAATGACACAAACATATTCATGAGAATTCTTGTTACCTTATACATTGAAATGCCCTTCATACTTGAAGGTCAATGACACACACAGGACAAGATTTCAGAGATAACCTATGCTTGCTTGTTTAACCGTTTCATAGTACATCACTATCAAAAACAGAAAAACAGATTATTACAACCCAAAATATGTTTTACCACCTAATATCTGGTTATTTATTACCGAAGCCTTAAATTCATTCCAGGTCCAAAGCAGACCTGAGGGAATGACAAATCTGCCGTCAGCAGAAACATCTTCATCAGTATTGAAATTCTCAGAACAGGGATTCATTACGGGTTCCTCAAGCTACGGGATCTACAGACGAGCGTGGACAAAGGCCAACGCTAGACAATCGATCCCTCTCTGCCATCAATTTCGCTACTTATTCTGGCCCTCGACACAGGGATTATTCTTTTGGGCCGAACCCCAAAGTGGCCCGCTGACTGATGGGAAATCAATACGGAAGGGCTGAATTCTCAGAAGCGCTGTGGGAAGAGAAGAGACTCGTACGGTGGTGATGTCAGAGATTGGGAGAGAAACACTCGTCAGCGGAGAAATGAAGATGTGATAAGAGCGTGACGGAGTGAGAAGTGTGAAAGAGTCTAGAGCATCTATTCACACATCAGTGTGTAAATGAGAGTATGAAGAAGAGAATCACCCGGAGGAAAGAAAACCACAGATGAGAGCTCTATAATATCTCAGTTGTTTATTCTAGACAGCAATAAGATCAAAGCTGCACTCTGAGATTTTCTTTCTCATTAAAAAAAGTTTTACACAAAGATTGAGACGAAGTCATGTTGGCAGTTCACACTTCGGTGATGCAGACAGTCAGAGTTGGAAATAGTGTGCATCCATAATAGCCATAAAGGAGGTGCTCATGATCATCCTTTAGAATCACAAAATGATAAATGGGACATCCTTCAGACCAAACNTGAAGTCATTTTGGCAGTTCACACTTCGGTGCTGCAGACAGTCAGAGTCGGAAATAGTGTGCATCCATAATAGCCACAAAGGAGGTGCTCGTGATCATCCTTTAAGAATCACAAAATGATAAATGGGACATCCTTCAGACCAAACTCAAAGTAGGAGCCATATTGAATGAATAAAAACAAGGATGTGAAGGACAGATGTACGGCCTGTCTTAAGGTTTTAACGTTTTAAGTCATGTCTAAACATTTCACAATGCTCATCTTCCAGAGTTTAGGAATTGTTTTGGACAGACATATTTTTAGAGTATATTACAAGCAATACTTGAACCGACTGTACGCCTATGCCCTTATAGCCTTGCTTTCATTTATGAAAATTTAAAAATGTTGGCGTCAGAACGACTGAGATACACATCAAGGCTGCAAATATTTGATCAAAAATACAGTAAAAACAGTAAAATTGTGAAATACTGTTACAATCTAAAATAACCATTTTCTATTTAAATATATATTAAAATATCCTTTATTCCTGTCTTGGCAAAGCTGATTTTTCTGCATCATTACTCCAGTCTTCAAGGTCACATGATTCTTCAGAAATCATTCTAATATGCTCAATATTTCTAAAACGCATTATTATCAGTTAAAAACAGCTGTGCTGCATCAATCGTTTGATCAATTAATGCATCCTTAGTGAATGAAAGTATTGATTGTGTTGCAAAAAAAAAAGAAAACAAAAACAAACAGTAGTTATCTACTGAAAATAGATGATGTCTTGTGAAAGCTTCTGAAGAGACATTTAGAAACTCTGCTCAGATTTGAAATCAAAAATCAGAGATCCCAATATGAACTCAAAACATTCCTCATCAAATCATCCAGATCAATTCTGGATCACTCTGACTTTCAAAGTATGAACAAACACTGTTGAAATAGCCTTCAAAATATCTTCTTTCATGTTCCACAGAAGAAAGTCGATACAGGTTTGGAACAACAACGAGAGTGAGTAAATGATGACTAGTTTTTATTTTTGTGTGAAGTATCCTTTTAATCCTTTAAAGAAATAAAACTGAAAACTGAGTTATGAGAGAACAACATCTGAGCAAATCCAATTTTCTCCCGAAATCTAAAAACAACGATTATGTGAAAAACACTAGTTTGTGCAAATACACACACACACATCTGTGCTGAGTTAAGACATGTGTCACACAGCCCTTGTCTTTGTCTTCTGTCTACTTATTGATCTCAGAGTCTCTGAGGGATTCCAGACGATCACTGAGTCGTCAGAGAGGAATAAAAACCTATTAGACAAATAAATAGGTGGTATAAATAAGTAATGCTCTGCTTGAAAAACGGGTGATGCCAGCACACGCACAGACGTGTAACCTTGACTCCGTGACACATGCTCCGTCAGCGTTTTCTCCGTCAGGGTGAAGATGGGCTGCCCTTTACCTCACAACAGCTGTGGAGGCTACACACACACACACATGTAACTCACAGGCAAAAACCTCTATCTAAAGTGCACAAATACCTGCTGGCCAATTAAAGCACAATACACTCACATTTCCACAAGAGCAGATTATATTACATCTCAGCAAAAGACTGAGTAATAACTCTCACTTTCAACACCTCTGAAATAATAGTAAAAATGAAAGGTCGGATGAATTTGCTTTAAAAAAAGGTAGTTCACCCAAAAATGAAAAACCCTGCCATTGACATGTAGACAAAGACAAATGCATTTTTGAATGAGCCAGGTTTGAAAATAACAAAAGAATGGCAAGAGAATTGTAAAGAGAGTGAATACAGATTTGGTGGACAATAAAGATATAATAATTCAAATGACTTGGTATGGAATGGGGAAAAAAATGAAAGTTATGTTATCATTTACTAGTACTAACTGACTTTTAAAATGCTGCTCTTNTATAATTCAAATGACTTGGTATGGAATGGAAAAAAAAAAAAGAAAGTTATGTGATCATTTACTAGTACTAACTGACTTTTAAAATGCTGCTCTT
>SCHK01204416.1:0-13453 GCA_004124795.1 Poropuntius huangchuchieni
TATTCTGAGACCTGTATAAGGCATCAAATTAGAAATTAGCTAATTTTGTGCATAAAATTGTTAAATGTCTCAGTTTAAATATTTGTTATGTTATCTATGTTCTATTGTGAATAAAATATTGGCTCATGTGATTTAAAATTCTTTTATTCGTTTTCATTTTATTCAAATTTAAAAAACGTCCCAACAATTCGGGTTGTAAAATTTAAGTAATAGTTCCTGAACGCAGCCTATTCTATTGCCATAGAGATTTCAGGGTTGGGAAAGTTAGTAACCACCTAGCAACGACCTAGCAAAATGCATAGCATTGCACTAACTACTCCTCAGAACACTTTACTAACTGCATAGCAACACCCTGGAAACCATTTATCACACCCTAGTATCTGGCACAACTCACAATTCTTTCTTCAAAACGGGAAATCTAGCTTTTTCAATCGCATATAACTCATGTATTATAAATACCCGAAGGTCTTTGAGTGCTGAAACAAAACTGTGCGAAAAATTATTACCTATACATTTACAAAAAGAAAGATGTCTATGTACTAAAGACCAAGGCAGTGATTTATAGAGAGCAGGAAGCGTCTGGCTGCTCCAAAAATAAAGGAGATAAAATATGAGGCGCAGAGTGGGCTGTTAATTGCCTTGCTATAAATACACAACGCCTCCTTTCAGACTATAAGGAACAAAGTCCTCCTCCGTTGTCTTTGTGTTAGCGCTGCTGAATGTGGATGTTGCAGAGCTGTCAGATTCCCGCGCCATATGGACTATGACGTCATACACGCGAAAGGAACGCCCAGCGTTCTGAATCCGGAGTCAAAACACACGAGCTTATCTTGGACTGTCTGTCTGTAACTCCTACACATTTGTGATAGTTTGTTTCATTTCACCGTTTACGAGTACTTTTTTGTAATGACCGCTGTGGTGGTGCGCTTAGTTTAGGAGAAAAGCAACAGCTCTCTATATAAACTGCGCAACAAGTGTTTACTAACATTGTGTGTGTAAACAACCGCGTAATCCTAAAAAGCGGGCATGAACGCGGGGCTGATGTATTTAAATATCTTTAAATGTGCGTTCACGCACAACATGTTTATTTTTTTCCACACGCGTCTGACTGACGTCGCGTCACGAGCGTTGCGTTTTTAGGGCGGTGGGTCAAGTTCAGTTCGCTTTGCGCTTCCTCATGGAGTTTCTAAACACAATAATAAGTTAGAAGTAATTAACCAGAACACTTATAACCAGAACCATAAGAGCACCAGCTGCAAACCATTATATATATAATATAATAATTATATATATATATATATATATATATATATATATATATTGTGGAATAATACGTGAAAAATAATCTTTACTTTTACTTTCATTTAATATAACAATGCTTTAAAATCTACAACATGTTAATCACTTACTGAGGCTCTTAAATATATATGTGCCAAATATGTTAAGGTCACTGTGACATGTTTTATGACAAGCACAGCTATCATCTTTCAGAGAATTAAACTGCTCTGGTCACGTGACTCCAGCCATGTAAAATGTTCTCATGAAAGTTACAATAATTCACAACTTTGCGTAAAACACGTCAAACAACTCTTTTCAGAGCTTTCAAACTCACAAGTAAATATCGGAAAACGGAAATGTGCGCTTAAAAGCAACTTCAGGTCACATATCCTCGCAGGAGCTGATGGACTTACTTGAAAGTGAGGATGCAGAGCGGACGGTAGGATTTGTGGCTGGTGTTATCAGCCATCCGCTTGCCCCAAAAGTCATTGGTGAAGATGCTCCGGAGGCTGGAGCCCGGTCTGACATCTGGATTGTTGGTGATGGCCCATATATCATCATGCACAAACTCCCCCCAGAGAGAGTTACTGTAGCAGAGGGCGCACACCGCCACCAGCGCGGCATACCGGACTCCCACCGCCGGCCTCGGTAGCGCCAACAGCCGCCGCTGCACCGGGGGAGGAGCGGCTTTGGTCCCTCGGCTGTTCGCTGTCATGTCGGTCCCCGTCTCGCATGCTGCTTGTGGGAGTCAAAAAGAGGAGAGTCGTCCCGTTCCATAGCCCGTGTGCTGCACCGAAGCCCGGACAGCGTTTCAGCTCTGAATGCGTAATATTAGCGAGTGTGAATGTGTATAAGGTGTTGAAATATATGTAACCCGCCTACCGGCGCATGCGCAGGAGAGAGAGAGAGAGAGAGAGAGAGAGAGAGGATGAGAAACAGAGACTAATGTAAATGATATAGGGCTAGAGAAAGACAGAGATGCAAATTAGAAAGAATGAGCACGTAAGGAAAAGAAAAGAAAAAAACAGATGGAAAAAAGAGACAAATGGAAACAAAAGAGAGATAGAGAATAAATATGGAAAAATATGATAGGCTACTTTATTATAATTTCCCCATTTAATCTTTTTTAGCCCACATCTTTTACATTTACCTCATTTTTGCATTATTTACTTTTAAACATTCATTAACTTTTCATATTTTTGTGTGGTTATTATCATATGAAAACTTGTTTCTGCTACAGGATAAAAAATAAAAAGGTAATTGTGACTTTCAATTTTTCCTCACAATACTGTGTTTATATCTCAGATTGTCTTTTTTTTCTACAATTCTGAGGAAAAAGTCAGAATTGCAAGATATAAACTTAGTATTGTGAGGAAAAACCATCAGAATTGTCAGATTTAAAAATAAATAAATAAATAAATAAATAATATATATATCCTGTAGAGGAAACAAGCTTTCATATAGTAATCACACACACAAAAATAAAAAAATGTAAGCCTACTTACTCTTTTTTTTAATATTTATTGTGCATTCCGTGGCAGGGGAAAAACAATTGCAAGATGTAACTCAGAATTGTGAAAAAAGAAAAAGTTTGAATTTTGAGTTTCTCACAGTCTCACAATTCTAGCTTTTTTCACTGTGAGAATAAAAGTCACAATTACCTTTTTTTTTTTTCCATTCCATGACAGTAACAAGTTTCCATAGAGCTAAGAATAAAACCTGCAAAATATTAGTTGGTACTAAATGTTCAGATAATGTGCTTTGATATTAATGGGTGTAATTTGAAGAATTGGTTGCTTTTTGCTGTCATACTTTTGTCAAAATAGTGCACAAGTATTCTTGTATGACACTAGTTAGGTCAAAAGGTTATGCTACTCATTCAATTTTATTATTATAGTTTGTATAAATTGTGGTTATTAAAAAAAACATTGAATAAATTTGCAAACAGAACCTGAAAGCGTATTACATTGCTTCCATAATATTCCACAATATTTGTCATGGTTATAGCATTATATTTTGGCAGAAACTATGGCTACCAAGGTGAAATTTTGGAGGAGAGAATGAGAACACAAGAGAGAAAGATAAATGCAAATTATGGAGCGAATGAGAGAGAGAGAGCGAGCGCAGGCAGGAAATCAATAAAGAGCTGTGGGATATTTCACACAATGATTGCACTGCCTTGACCGTGACCTGTGCTTCCACGCAGAACCAGTCATAAGCAAATTGCTCTGGCTTTGGACTTGCTAATGGAACAGGAAGACAGGGATAATGAATCATGATGATAAACGCACTTTTAAAGATTCAATGATGGGTGAACATCTGGCTAAACATGATTTTATGCAAGAAATGCTAAAATTACACCCTTCTGGGGGGCCGTTTAAATACATCTGGTGGCTCCCTACGGTCAAATCACTCTTTCAACCAGACTGAACAGCGGAACTGACTGCTGATGGTGCTTTTTTGCATTGTGAAATAATTTTCATGACAATTAAGCACATTTAAACATCCTCCACCAACTGTCAGTAGCAGAAGCAACAAAAAAAAAAAAGAATAAATTATATTATTTAAATTGTGCATCAATTTAAAAGTGCATAATTTTTAACCATAAATCATGGCAATATCTGAAGCACTGACTATAAAATATTTATATGTACATTTATGGAATAAATTTATTGGAACAAAAACGTGAAAATAAGAAATACATTTTAAAATTAAAATTCTATAAAAAAAATATATAAAAATATGACAATATAATATACAGTATATACAGATATATATATATATATATATATATATATATATATATATATAAAATATGAACATTTTCACATATTGCAATAAAGACATTTGTGCAAAATGTGCTTAATTGTTGGAAAATTATATTAAAAAAAATAAATAATAGATTTCATTTTCTTATAATAAAATGTACAATATAATTTCTTCAAATTCTCTTTTGATTTTTGGGTGAAATACAATCCGGCTAAATTTGCTGAATAAAATTATTCAGAAGATATACACAAATCAATGATTACATGACTGCATAACCATTCAAAAAAATGCAAACGAATACTGTTATATTAACTTTTATGACTTAAGTTAATTCTGAAAACTGACTGTTACAAAAACAAACTCTGAAACATACAAACATATGACAGCTATAAACATCGTCCTTCTGACATCTAGCCAGTGCACATGATCTGTTTGGGCAGAAAAATGCCTACGTATCTCTGAAGGCACTGACCAACATGACAAATCCCTCCATCTGTGTGTCAGTCTGAAGCGGTGTCCGTCTCTCTCTCTCTGGCTTGTCTTGACATGCCTCACCTCACTTCCTTGGTCAAGTTTCTTACTGACTCATTGCAAATGGAGGAGAGACTGAGAGAAACAGAATATATAACATTCAATTACTTATACGCACACATGCGCAAACACCCATAATTCTGTACAGATGCACACACACACACACAGCTTCAGGGAACGGGTGACCCAGAGTAACCTCTTCGACTTCACTGGGGCCTTTCTGACCAGTTTTGACGATGTCTCAGTGTTCCTATTAAGAGTCATGGATCTGAAGAGCTTGCTTTGGGTCCTGGGTTAAAGATCCCATCCATCCTGACCGAGATGTCTCTAGTCTCTAGAGTTCAGGCTGTTTTCAGTGTCGGAACTCTGTACAGATCTAAATCCAAAGTGTCAGGTATCTCCAACCTGCCTTAGATCAACTGGAACATCTCTGCAGGGAGATGACGAAACAATCTTCCATTATTTCCAGCGTTTGAAGTAACAACAGCAGTCATCAGACAGATAAATAATGTAATGTGAATGTTAAATATGCCAGAGTGATGACAAATGCTTTTAAATACTTCATCTGTATCGCTAAGTACTATGCTAATGTTGCCATTTTTGATTTCAAACGCTGTCAATCTTACACATCACTGTTTCAATTAATGTCCCGCCCATTTGAGAGCCTCTATATAAATCATATATAGAGGCAGAACTTTTAGGCGAGACTGAAATAGATATTTTCCTAATGCAATAGTTAATAGTTTCTGTGGAGTCTTAAAGCAGTTAACGCTGATGTGAACCACCGATCCACATCTTTGAAGAGGTCACACTTACCACAGTCCCTTGACTCCTGCGCTCCTCCTCTGCTGGGCAAGGTTATAGATCTCCTGCAGTTGTTTCCTCTGGTCTTCGCTCAGAGGAGATGTGAGAGACTGATACCAGCCTGCATCTGAACTCTGAACACCTGCAACAGGAATTGTTTCTAATTACTGGTGCTGCACTTGTGGACGATTGTTAAACATCAATTTATGTTGGTGTTTAAATACATTAATAATGTTTTTCTTTTTGCAACGCATGAAATTTTAATGACCAAGTTAATTAAGAAACTACACAGAATATTATTCATTTTAAAAATGAATTTGCCAAACCATAGGACCATTTCAAATTAACCAAGTAAAAAAGATTGTTGAAAACATGATGACCAGGAAATTTTTTAAAAATATTTATTAAAATCAATATTGAGGGAAATAAATTACAGTGAACTTATTTGACATTTGGGGAGTTGGCGTGCCCTGCAGTGTGAAATGCAATACACAATTTTTAATTATGAATTAAATATTTATTATGAATGCAATTTTCTACGACCAATTTAATTCTGAAACCAAATTAAAAATTTAGTAATTTTAAAAATTAATTTAATACACTACATGACTGCTTTAAATGAACTAGCGCAGACCAAAAAAAAAAAAAAAAAAAACTACTACTACCCATTTATTTAATATTCATCTATATGAAGCCAGATTTTGGACAAACGAGATGTGGGTGGGGCTGCTGTATGCAAATACGGCATAGTGTGACATATGTAATTAATGTATTATGTAAATGTACATGTGGGGTATATTATGGAGTAAAAAATGTGCATACGGAGCAGGGAGGCGGTGAAGAACTGAAATTCATCCTCTCCGTTGTCATAGTCCAGTGGTGTACTGTACTCCTCTAATGGGGTCCCCTCCAGACCTTCATCATCCCAGTATTCATCATCATCCTCATCATCTTCATCTTCATTGTCATTCCCAGTGGGAGCGCCGGACGACTGCAGGGCCACCCCTTTCTGTCCGACCTCATCCTCATCGCTAGGAATCTCCTCTGGAAAACAGACATGATGAATTTCCAAACTCAGAGTAGTACATTTCCAGAGTAGTGAAGAGGAGGGGCTTGGTGATGTAATCTGGATCTTGTTGAAGTAAAGGTCACTTCTAAAAATAGACATTTCCAGTGTTTGAATATCACACTACCGGTCCCAATAGAACAAAGGTAAAAAAAAAAGAAAAGAAATAGCCGATAGTCTAAAAGAGACATTTTGGAATTTATATACTGTTAGTTTACAATGAAACAATAGCTACATATTTTAACACTGGAAGAAACAATGGTGGTAAAAGAAGATCATCTGAAGAATGCTGGTAACCAAACCAAACAGTTACAGGTAGCCATCGACTTCCATAGTACTTTTTTTCCCCTATCTAAGTCAATGGCTACCGTCAACTGCTTGGTTGCCAACATTCTTCAGAATATCTTCTTTGTGTTGAACAGAAAAAAGAAACTCATACAGTTTTGGAACAACTTGAGTAAATGATGAAATGATGAAGTAAATGACAGAACTTTCATTTAAAAAAATTCATTTTTATTTGAATTAAAATTTTTACCCTCAAGTTATTCCAAAAATGCTGAACACAAAAGAAGATGTTTTGAAGAATGTGGGCAACCAAGCAGTTTCTGGTCCCCATTGACTTCCATAGTATTTTTTTCTATACTATGGAAGACAATAGGTACCAGAAAATGTTTGGTTACCAACATTCTTCAAAACATCTTCTTGTACAGCAGAAAAAAGACATTCATACAGGTTCGGAACAACTTGAGAGTGAGTAAATGATGACAAAATTTTCATTTTTGGGTGAACTATCCCTTTAAGGCTTGTTCTCAGAGAATACTTCTTAAATAAAGCTTATATTTGCCTTATTTATGCATAAAACTCTCACTAAATTTGATAAGATTTATGCTTAAATGCAACACATTAACTCCAAACATTAAGGGAATACAGGAAATATGCAACCCGACATGCAGCTGATGTCTGTGTCTCACAGAAACCAACATTATAGTATCAACAAATCCATAACTCCAACAGTATGATGCTGTCAGAATTCAGGTCAAGGGTGTAGGGTTGTGAAGATCTATTTAATTCGTTTGAGTCAAGTGCTTGAGGGCCAAAGGTTCAGAATCATGTTAAACTAACACGCACAAGTCGTTCCTCCTTTTCCCATGTCTCCGGGGCCCTGTTAGAGCGATACAATCAGTTCTCAGCCGTCCGTAAACCCTGATGACTAAAGACCAACCTGAAGCTATATATGCCAGAAATAGTACTTCCTATGCAGGGATTAAGTTTAACTGAGGTGAAGTGAGATAAGGACTTGATGAAACTGTGAGATTAATATAACCATACAGACCACCAAAAGCAACAACAAACACTGGACTCAGTAGGTCACTAAATACATAATTACATTCTATTTGCTCTGTTCCTCTGTTAAAGCAACTATTTTACACATATAATTAAGAATTTTTTGTTTCCCTAAAAGTCATTTGTTGCACTAGTCAAGATTTTATGCACCAAAACATCTTGAAGAAAGACAATTTCCACTCTACTGTGACCCTTGTTTAGTTAGAGTAATTGCTGTGGTACCTCTAAGGGTTCTATATGTAAATGAGGTCATTTACATATAGAAGTCTTAAAGGTACAGACAGTAAACACTTTGCAAGTGAAATGCTTAAGAATGTGTGTGAATGAGAGACAATCTCACCATTCTCTTCCTCCTCTGTGCCTTGAGCTCTGGCGAGCTGCTCCGGTTTGTTGAGCACTCGGGAGGCGTAGATGTGCTTTAATCCCAGGAAGAGGAGGAGGATGGAGGGAACGATCTGACCTGCAACTTCCTCCAGGACCGCAGGGCGGCTGGGAAGCTCCATCAAAACACTCAGCCCAATGATGCACATCTTACGATCATGTAGTCTGGGGTAGACAACAATAATCAATCATATATTTATCAAATGAAATATGTAGTTTGATCAAATATAATATGATAAACATAGTTCATTTAAAGGGAAGTAAAGATTTCTAAGATAACTAAAAGGATGGCAGTGCCACTGGGAAACAATCAGAATGCAAAAATGCAATTCTGTGCACAAAATACTGCACCTATTGAGTGTTAAAATGTTTATAATTCATACTAAAAAGATGGCAGTTATTATTTAAAACTATATATCCAGTAGTTATATCATTCTATTTTCTCAAATTCAGTTTACTTGCGCAACTCAAATTCTGGAATTTGACAGAAATTTAAAACCATTCCAAAGTTAGTTTTAAACAGTGTACATCCCTGTCAGGAACAGCTGCCATATCAGCATAAATACAGATAAATGTGCTTAATGTAAATCAATCACCGTTAATAATGCATGTGACCTTCTGAACCAAACTTAAGGCATTTCCTGTGAAAAAACAGCCTTACCCTAAGAAGAACTCTGTGTCGTTCATCCATTGGTTGATGAACTGCGCTGTGATTGGCTCTGGGCTGTGTGGGAAGCGGATGTTCTCCAGTGTGTGTATCAGTAGGGTGGGGTTGTAGTACAGAGCTGCGATTACCACCTGTAGACACATGGTGCGGAGCTCGCTGGACTTTACACCTCGTGTTAACCGCTCCAACACGGCCTCCACAAACAAAGGGATACACTAACAAACACACACAGGCACCAGATTTGATGTTACATTAATGAGCACTTTTGATATTGCAATACACATTACCATTAATCAATCCGCTGTCACTTTTAAAGCATACTGATCACGGCTATTATCGTTTCTTTAAACTAAAAACCATTTAAAACATATTTGGATATTGAAATAAAACTGAAAAAACATATACATATATAAAATAGTTAAAGCACTAAAATGATTATAAATAAATAAATAAAATAAAAAACCAAAACTGAACATGAACTGAAACATATTAAAATGAAATAAAATTATATACTTTTTATTTATTATATACTTATTATTCCCTTTTTTTTTAAAAAAAAGGACAAAAACTAAAAACACTTCTAAAAATTACAAAAATTAAAACAAATTCATATGAAAAACTTAAACTAAAAATGAGAAATGTTGCCTTGGCAACAAACTGAAATTAATAAATCAATAAGTAAACTAAACTGAACTGACCTATAACTAAAAAAAGTAGTAAGAAAATATTTTTTATTTACTTTTTTTTTTTTTTAAATGACACAAAATTCATTCAAAAATAAAATAAGAAAATTACATAAAATTACAAAAATTATATGTATATATATATATATATATATAAAAATTATATATGTAACAGAACTAACTAAAACTAAAGAACTAAAGTTGCACTAAAATTATAAATAAATGAATACAAATAAATAGATATAAATTAATTAACTATTTAAACTGAACTAAAACTGAAATAAAAAAAATTCTACCTAAATAATACATAACAGAATTAGAAAAATACAAAAATAACACTGGTCCTGACACACAAAATTAACATATGACAAAACACACTTAAATTTGCATATACATACCAACCCCTCCACACAACTGACCTGATCAATGCCACGTCCACGACACTGTAATATAATGACCTCTAGAAGTTTGGCAGCATGGCATTCTGGGTCTTCTCCAGCATCACTAGTTAGGACCTGGGGGATGAGAGGACAAAAGTTCAAATGCCAAATGCATATAGAAGAATGACATAAAATGCACTTTAAATGGAATAATTTAATAGAGGACATGCATAATAAGACCTTTTTGCACATGGTGTAAATGACCTCCAGGTATTTGGGGTCTGACAGCAGCATATTTGTGTCCACAGTAACATAATTGTGCAAGAGGGGCATCATATCTGCATCAACAAGGTAATAAATCACATCATTAACCAAGTACTCAATATCGGCACGATCATTTTCAAATGACTCACGTAAATACGCACATCCATCAACTTAATGACTCTTTCAACCTAGTTCAATCATGACATGATTTATAGTTTAAGGTGGAGCGAAGAGATCAAGTCTGAGCTTGGTTCTCGGCTGTGTGTTACCCAACAGGTGAAGTATCTGAGCTACATGCATGTCTGAGACCTGTGAAGTAGTCAAAGCAGTCGTGCTGGAAGACGTCGTAAAGGACCCCCAACAGCTGCCACATCTGAGGGGAGATGGAATAACAGGTGAGTCCAAACGCCAGCGACAAGATCTCCTCATAAAACTCTGGAAAAGACAGAGAGAGTGTGATCGATCGCTTCTGAAACAGAGACATGATGTTCTGAGGACAGTCAAAAGGATACACATTTTGAATAATTAAAAAGTATTGATATTGAAATTTTCATTTTAATTTCAAGCTCCACCATGTGGTCAAATGGTGCATTTTTTCAAGAGGCGTTCAAACTGACAGCTGGAGTTTGACAAGCAACTACAGAAGGTAACTGTATCTCTGCTATCTTCACTTCCATTGGTAGTTGGGTCATCATATCACTGTATTTATGCAAATATAGTGATATTATCAAGTTCAACTCACACAAAGTTCAAAATTTTACCAACTCTCAAGTTGCTGCAAATTGCTATCAATGTGAATGCGCCTTAAGAATCTTAATGGGGATGTCTTGAAAATTATTTAACGTAATTTTTGAGATGTCACTAAAATATTTTATATTAATGCAAAAATCTATAATAAATAATCTTGAAATAGAAAATAGTGTCTCACACACACACCTGCCATACCTATGATGGGTTTCTGGAGGACAAGACCGATCACCTGCAGGCATATTCCCTCCAGCTGTTGACTGATCTAAGATTGACAGAAACAGAGAAAGAGAGAGAGGGGAAATATATCAACTTCGTTTCTGTTTTCAGAAATATCATAACATGTTCAAAATAATTTAAAGAGACTCAAACATGATCATTCTCAGCAGGCCAATTTGCGAATTTGCGAAGAGTCAAAAGAATAATTTGTTCATGAATCTGACATTTCAGTACATTGCTGAAGTTAGTGTATGACTTGAAAAAACTTGGAAAAAATGCACAATGCCTATTTTAATAGTTTTAATGGTAACAAGCAGCCAGGATAGTTTTTCATTTAAATATTATATTTGTATGCAAGAGTATATAAAATTTTTTGCATACTTCTGAAATATGTGCAACAATTTTATTTTTAACATTTTTTTCCCACCAAAAATAAATTCAATGCAGAACTGCCTTTTTTGGAATACCTTTACTGGAGAACAAAGGCACTCAGCCTCAAACAAACACATAATAAAATAAAATATTTTTGAAAGCTGATATATTAGTAATTAACATTATCATTTAAAGGTTTGGGGTCAATAAGATTTTTTTAATTATGCTCATGAAGGCTTCATTTATTTGACCAAAAATCCAGTAAAAACGGTAATATTGTGAAATATTATTACAATTTAAAATAATTGTTTTCTAGTTGAACACATTTTAAAATGTAATTTATTTCTGTAATTTTCTGTGAATTTTCAGCAGTCATTACTGCAGTCTTCAGTGTCACATGATATTCAGAAATAATTCTAATAGCAGCATTTATTTGAAACAGTAACATTATAAATGTTATAACTGTCTTAGCAGTCACTATTGACTAATTAAATATACTGATCAGTCCATGCTGAATAAAAGTATTTCCCCCCCAAAAAACAGTAGTGTTTTTTTCTCATGATAAGTATTCATGAAAAAGGCCTCAAGCATGTGTCCAAACCTCTTTTCGGTCGCCCATGACTGTGAGGATAGTGTCTATGGTGCTGAGGATACCGAGAGCCATCACAGTCTTATCTTCACTTTCCTCATATTCTTCACTCTGGAGAATCTTGCTGAAGATCTCCGCCTGTGCACAACAACCTCTTTTAGCATGAACCCGTATAATTACTTAGTGATAAACTGAGATGACGAGTGCAGTACCAGGTTCTGTGTCATATCCACTGCAATGACAGCCACTTCCTCGCTGTATTCACAGATCATCTTCTGAATGACACTGGTGAGGTCATCGTTCTCGGTCTCTTTGATAATGTGCAGCAGCTCCTGCATCACAGGCTTGATGAAGGGTCGGATGTAGACCTTAGCTGCACTCACACAGTACACAAAAGGCGGTAAGAGGGGAGAATTATGCAAGTACTGGACAGGCAGACAGCAGACTGATTTAAATAGGTTAATCCAATAGTTTCTTAAACCAATTACAGAGAGTAAACTAATTTAATTAAGTAAAATTAATTTGCTGCTTATTAAGTGCATTAGTGTTCTAACATTTTGTTCTCAAATGAAAGCAGACGCATTCATTTTCATTATGTTTGAGGCTTGATAAAGCCTACATGCTTTGATTTTATTTAAGCTTCTTATTCTGTCTGTAAATATATCAGTAAAACTGTTATAAACGCCCTTGTAACTACATATAAATGCCCTAGCAACTTCCTAACAACACCCTACCAACCAAATATTTATTGTCTATAATAATATCGTAATTGTTGTTTTAACGATGTGCAAAATTGTATGTTAATATCAAGTATTTAAGAGTGAATGCAAAAAACAAACACAGTCCAAAAGCATTCACTGTGTCATAAAAACAATTACAATATAATTACAATGCCCTTATAATTCAAGTTATTAAAGCCAAAAATATCTCTGTACAGATTTTTGTTTTTCATAGTTATAAGATATGATATAGTTGAGTAATATCACACAATCAAGAGCGCTGTTTTGCTGAATCACAAATGCTGTACTGATTTTATACAACAGTTCAACAAACAAGCAGTTACAGGGATAGTTCACCCAAAACTAAAAATTCTGTCATTCATTTCTGACCTGCATGTTGTTCCAAACCCATAAGACCTTTGTTCGTCTTCAAAACACAAATTAAGATATTTCTGATAAAATCCGAGAGCCTTCTGACCCTCCATAGACAGCAAGGGTCCTACCATTCATTTGAAGTCAATTAATCGCTTATTAAGAAAGGAAACTTGCTGCCACCTACTGGCGATTTCAGTGTCATGTTTATTTATCCATGACAGGCCTCCTTTAGCCTGACTACGTCAGACTTCGTACTTCCGCTCAA
>SCHK01204431.1:1545-11657 GCA_004124795.1 Poropuntius huangchuchieni
TTTAAATATATATAATATAAATTGTATAAATATAAATATACACATGCAAATACATGTAAATATTTTCAAAATAAATACTGTATGTATTTATATGTATACATAATAAATATACACAGTACACACACATATATTATGTAAATAAAAACGTTTATTTTGGATGCAATTAATCGTTTGACAGCACTAGTAATACATTTTCCTACTGTCAGATTTATTGTTTAATCCAAACTATTTTATTAAAGTGATTCATTTGCTTAATGCAAACATTTCCATGTGTGATTCATTTTAACAAGCTCATAAAAATATTCTGTTTGCCTATATCTAGTTTTAATAAAGTTAGCTTTCTTTTTTTTTTAATTTCTCAATTTATTGTATTCAATCTTTACCATGTGTGCAAACTTTTTGTTTAAACTTCGTTGGTTGCTTTTATGTGATCAAATTACATGAATGGGGATGCAGTTGCCAGATTAAGTTGTGAAAATTAAATATATGACTTTATTATTTTATTGTGACTACATTTTAAAACATTAATTTTTATTCTAGTGCTCTTTCCACCTTATTTTTCAATGTGGAAGTAAGCTATTTTCTTTCAAAGTGAGTCATCCAAATGATTAAACGGTAAAAGTATTTGTGCTACAAACTAGTGTGTTTATGATTATGAAATATGATAAGAAATACCAGTTTACAAACTGACTATTTTTGTACAGCTACCGGAAGTCTTGCACATAACTTACAAATGGCCGCGCCCATATTAAAAAATAAGTCCCTTTAAGTTTATATAGTATTCTGTAGTCTTTTACACACGTAGCTACTAATAGAGCATGCTTAAATAAGCACAAATGAAACATTGTCTACAGCAGTTATATTTGGGTAAAACAAGAATTTAAAAACGCAATGCAATAATCCAATAATGATATTGGATGGATGATGCAATCCGGGTGTTTATGTTAATTTAGAATCATTATAATAAAACATTAACATAATAATAGCAGCGTTAATTATGTTAACAACAATACTAATATTATGAGTTTATGTTCTTGTATTATGTTAGTTTAAACAGAAGTCTCTTTAACCGCTGATTGGGTTGCAGTAGAGCTGCTGAAGATCTTCATGAAGAAAAGCCTGAAGCCTCGGGACTCAAAGCAAACACTTTATACATGTATTTCAGAGTGTTTCGCCGGTTTTCCTGCAGTCATTCGGCGGTGTTACTCTCGGTCACTGACCCACTTCACCTCAGTCTGTTGATGTTATATGCGAGTTCAGTGATATATAGAATCCTTTAAGTTTGTAAACACAAAGTCAGCTAATTATTTAGGTCAGATCAATCCATCCTATTTATATCAAGTTCTTGATCAATTTGTGTGCACGTTTTTTATTTTTGAGCGTATAATATAATTTGTTCATATATTGGATGCATTTAATTTGTTTTACATAATAACATATTTTTATATATATATATGTATCAGATTATTTTTGTATTATTTAACATAAATCCCCGTTTAGGTGTATTATCCTTATTCTATGAGAAATACATGATGTAATCACGGAGCCACACGTGTGACGTCATATCACCCCACTCGCTGTCTGACTCCGGATTGGTCGATTTCTCTGGTTCTACAGGCGGAGTCATCACTGCGGCTCAGACTAACTTGATCGCCCAGCGCCCTCCTCTGCTCAGCTCTGATTGGCTGACGGAGACAAGCCCACTGAAGTCTCGACCATGCCGTTGCCGACTGAGATTTTGTAAACAAAAACGGACTGTTTATTAGGCGCTTTACATTAAAAATATGCTAAATACTTACACTCTTTTAACACGCGTTGTCTCTCAGCGTGTTAATTAAACAGGTCAGAATAATTATTAACGTGTTTAAATAGCTGACAAATGCTTTTAAACATTTAGATACTTAAAATAAGTAATACGATCATAAGAAATGAAAAAGAAAACTACAACAAAAATAATAATAACAATCCAAAAGATACTCTATTTTAAGTAAAACAAAGTCAACCTCAAAAAAGTGGCTTAAATTGCAGTTTCGTATCTTTTCAACCTTATATTAAAAGACACTTGAATGGCATTACCGAGAGCGCGCAAGTCATGTGAAAGAGCGTCTGCTAAAAGAGCGAGTTCTGATTGGTCGAGCGGCGTGTCAATCACTCACAGCGCTCTGGGGTTTGCCTGGTTCTCGCTGTTAGCATGCTAATGTGCAAAGCAAACTCTTAAGTCAACTTTGCCTTGTGCGGCAGTATGGAAGCGAACGCGAGCAGGTAGTTGACTGAATCAGCAACAAAGTTGAATTCATCGAAAATTAAGCGGACGGATCTTACGAAACGCAGCTAACAAATGTCCGGGCATATTTGCTCTCCCGACAAGTGCAAGAAGTTCATAGTTTACATGGAATAACGCTTGTTGTGTGTGTGTCGCTGGGACTTGAATACTTTTGAAGTCAGCTTGAAAGAGCATTTTAGGACAATGAATCTGTCTTTTGACGACCCGGCACTGGACACCTTGGACTCCAGTTTGTCTTTACACGATCCAAGTGATATTGACACGGCTCTTCTCAATGACATTGATGGTAAGAGATCGTTTGTTTACACTTCCAGTGCTGGTCAAAGTGAATTGTGCGCTTGTAGTTTAGGGACGGATACACATTTACATAATATAGATGGTGCTGTCAGACGTATACACGTGTCAATACAAACCAAGCTTATTTTATTTATTTATTTTTTTAATCTATAATGTACGAGTTATCATATTTAACCACTGTGTTATGCTATAGGATGCTTGTTTTACTCAGAATCAACTGTAAGTTATCCCATTTATACCAATACTAACACTGGAAGGCAGTAGGTGTGAGCAGGTCTGATCAGGTGGGCGTCAGCTACGAAAACAAATAGCATATGCCTGGGAGCTTTATTTGCATATGGTTATTGTTGCTTTGTATGCTAGATCTCATTAAAATGAAAATAAAATGCAAGGTGTCATTAGATTACAGACAGCGTTCATTGTCTGGCAGCAGAAGTTGCATTGAGAGCGGCCCCGCCCCCCTCTAACTTGGAGCGGTGACGTCACGTGGGGTTACTCTCGGCCATTCCCTCATATTCTGACCTACCAACACAGTTCCGTTATAATTCACTTTTAAGACCTAAAACATAAAATTGACAGGTAAAACTTCATCAGTTCTGTATGTCATTACCAAAATGTATTTTCGAAAATATTTCGACACCCAATTATCTTCAGAGTGCGAATATGTCTCACTGTGTGCATGTGTTTGCGTTTATATTCTTTGCATTATTAAAGCTTTTTGTATTGATATTTTAATGGTTCAGCCGTAAATGTGCAGTGGATGTTAGTGAGGTGACCGACAGTAACCCTGCGCTGAAGCGGATTGTGTCCGATAGTAACCTCATAGCGAGCATAGCGAGGCGCTTTCCAGGCCTCTGATTGGCTGAGCGCGATCACCTCATACAAACACTGGCCGCCGCCATGCTTGTGCACACTGAAGGAGTCTTGTGTTATATTGGGTTACATCACATGTATGTATGCAAAACACATTTTGAGCTGTTAAAATAGTTTTTTTTTTTTACCCTACTGGGAATTAACTTTCCCTGTTGTTTGTATTTATAATAATAAAATAAATACATTTAAATAATAATAATAATAATAATGTTATAACTGTACATACGTATAATCTTTAAATAACAGCAAGAATTAATAGTAGTAGTAATAATAATTATTATTTATAAATATATAACCTAGTAAACTGACATAATAATAATATTATAACTGTACATAATCAGTAATTACACTGAAAAGTATAATCAGTAAATATCAGCAATAATTATTATTAATAATAATAATAATAATGATACCTAGTAATAATAATAATAATTCAACAGGTTACTCTTCTGGAGAAAAGGTTTTCTTTTGTACTATTTGAACTGTTTTTTTCTTCTTCTTGATTTAAGCAATTAACGTTTATGTAATATAAGTAACATTTATCACATTTATATTACATTATATGTATATGTGTGTGTAAGTTTTTTAGTTCTTTATCTCTGAACCTTATAATATTATTGTGTTATTTAATAAAAAATAATGTGGTGATTACAATAATGCTTTGTTCCAGTAATAATAATAATAACAATAAAAGCTATAATTAACTGTAATGTTACTTTCAAATGGATGACTTGTGCCTGTAGGGTGTGTCTAGAATAAATTGTCTATTAAAGTCAAGATAATTAAAATGTCATTATGCTGCCATAACTAGATGAATGTGATTATAGGATCTTGATAAATGGTCACCCAGTGTTATCATTAATTATCAAACTTTAATTTCCTCAGTGTTTTTGTAGCCTACAGGTTTTTGAATGTCATAATCAGTAGTTTAAACATTTGAGTTTGTCATGATTTCCTCTAATGAATGTATTTTATTCACTGGGGTGAAGCTGGTTGTGAGACGAATGATCTTGACCAGGCTGTGTCTCTGTCCTTGTGCGAGACGATTTGCAGTGAATGATGAAACTCTGTAATGGGGCACTCTGCAGTCTGATCTGTGTCTCCAGCCTACAGCTGAATTAAAGCCAGGCAGCATGAGCTGAATTTGCCATGGTTTAGTGCAGATGTGGGATCAGACCCGATGAGTGTGAAAATGAACGTGTGCTCTGTGAACCTCAGGCTTCGACACCTCAGTCGTGAGATGAAAACTCAAAATAACCAGCAAAGTATACAGATCCTAAAAACACAAATTAAGTGGAAAATCTTTGTAGAAAATAAGATTGATCAGCAAGATGTAGAAAGAAAAGGGGAAAATATATGGATGTAAATGCAAAATATGAGTGTGTGTTTGTTATACTGATCATCAACTATGTTCATATTGAAGTTAAAGCATTTCTTGGATATTCAAGAAAGATTTATCATAGTTGTGGCCAAGTATATTACACATAAAAAAGGCTAATTCAAATAAATGTTGAAATAGATGGCACCTTCATAGAATTTGCAAAAACAAAACCCCACAAAAAGATATTATGCATTGTTTTTTTAAATTAATTAATTTTTTTGGACATGCTTTTTGTGACAGGAAACTGGTGCAGGGCATATAAGAGCCTTTTTTTTAAATTCTTGTTTACCTCCCAGCCTGGCAAAACCACACTTAACAGCTTGTACTGTAAAAGAAAACAGTGAAGATGCTTTTAAAATGCTTTAAAATTCAAAATACTTCCTTTGCAAACAATTCATGGTTCAGAAAGAAAATAAAATGCATTATGTGCTTATTGTGTGTCAAGATAGCGCTACATGCTATTGCTAGCCAGGCAGGGGATTTTAAGAACATTTTGTTGGACAAAAATGTGGGCAAGATGAGTCATTGGTATTTTTTGGTCCGATTTCCCAGAAGTGAGATTTTTTTATTTTGTTTATTTTATTATACTTTTATTCAGCAAGGACAGATTAAATTAAAAGAAAAAGTGACAAAAAAATTCTATTTCAAATAAATGCTGTTGTTTTGAATTTTCTATTTATCAAACAAATCTATTTTCATCTGGTGGCATAAACCCATTTCTACAGTACAATAAAATCCTGTGTTATTTTGTTGTTTTTAGTCATTTCATAGACGGTCGTTTATTGTTAGTATGTTATTGCATTGAAAGGATTGGATTAATCTGGTTGGTAACGTTATCAAATTGTAATGCACCTCCCTTTTATTACAGTGCTGTCAAACACACATCATATCCTTTTTGACAGTACATCTGATTAAGTTTATGCATTTTCTCTGGGAATCAAACTTATGATCGTGGTGTTGCTTTTGAATGCTTGGAGGAAGCCATTGCTCACTGTATCCGTCTCTGTTTCCATGTTTTAACAGATATGCTCCAGCTTATCAACAACCAGGACATGGATTTTGGCGGGATGTTCGATCACGCTCCATTTCCTGCCCCCGCAGCCCCCACGCAGGACCTCTCAGTCCTGCCCCACTCCAACCCTTCCTCTCCTCCACCCGCCTCTTCTACACCCACCAACACCTCCTCCATCCTCAGCAGCAGCCCCCACCTGGACGCCCTGCTGGGCCCCCCCATCACCCGCAGCTCCTCCATCCCAGACAAGGTGTTCCACCCTCCCACGTTCCAGCAGTCTCCTCTGGCACAGGTGACCTCCACCCCCGCAAACCCCACAACACTACAGACCACTCAGCCCAAAGCTCAGCCCGCTCCATCTCCCAGTCTTCACCCTTCCACCCCGCCAGCCCCGAGCCAAGCTGCCCCAGCCGGGAAGAGCCCTACCTTCGGCGCTACCCAGCAGGTCCTCTTCAGCTCACCCACACCCCAACCACAGCAGCAGCAGCCCGTGGTCACTTACCCCAACCAGACCGGTTTTACTGGTAAGTTTTGTTATCTAAAAAACTCATACAATCAATAAGGTGGCACTTACATGACCATTTTCAACTAAAAACTGAAAACTTACTTTACACAAAACATTTTTTGAAAGCAATACCATTATTGTCTATGTAGACTACAGAAATGGTGAAAGCTGACGTCATGCAAATGCATACTACATGTTCAGTCTGTAGGTATGTGCGCAAACGTTTAGATAAGGGGTTATCCAAGCATTAATGGCAAGGAAAGCCCATTATATTTGAGAGCGGCCACGTACAGTATGAGGTGTTTCTTGGAGGTTAAAGTACAGTAAAGAATGATAATGCGACTTTTACATGCGCCAGGTGACCTGTAAATGGGAAAAAAAACAAATAAAACTTTCCCTTACAGTTTTGCAAAATATTCCTTTTTTTCGAATTGCCTGAAAAACCACCTCATGCGAGTGTTAAAACTTTGAACATTGACATGTTTCCATTTCAATTTGCACAATTTGAAGGGAACTGGAAATGCAAATGGTGTCGTCTGTCTGCGAAGCTTTTCAAAATCACAAAAAAGTAAAAACTTTTCAGTTTCTAGTACATGATTGTTGTGTAAACATCCTAAGTCTAAATCATGGACGTTTTATTGTCATCAAAATAATGTCATTAATTTCAACTTCCTTGTTTAAGTTATACCAGACTAGACAACTAAAACTGTCAGATAGACATTTTTAAAAAGGAATTGAAATTTTGATTTAAGGAAGTAACTGATTTTAAGCTTTTAAGATAGAATTAGGTAACATTTTTTTTGTCATTGTTTTTAAAATATATGCCAAAATTGGCCAAACACAGCACTTTGAAGAGACAAATCTCTCATTTGTGTGCAAGATCTACCAGTGAAAATAAAACTGCAAGAAGTAACTTTCAAAGACATGCCATGTTATACTTATCTTACCATAAAAGTGTGTAAGTTACATCTATTGGGCACTTCATCTCAAAGGGTGTAAATCACAGCTAATTGTTCACTCTTTCTATTAGTTGTCTTTAACAAGTAGCTACTGTATAACTAAAGCATTTGATACAGTGAGGGCGAAGTGAGTCTACTACACATTTTATTAAATTATTGTTAATGTGGCTTCCACAGTGACTGTCAGGCAGGAGAAACACTTAACACTTAACAAATAACTAAACATTCAATATTGAACATTGGCACCAAATAAAAAGTCAAGTTAAAGTGCTTTTTCCAAGAAGTGTGAAAAAGCTCTCTTGCTTTCTTACACTTGGTAATAAGTTGATAACAATGTTTAAGAACATTTGTTGGCTCAGCAATAGTGGTTAAATCAGCTGAGCTAAGTATTTGTTCTTGTGTTATCATATTATCACAGTGATTTCACAGTTTTTAAATCAGTGCAGTGCTTACATATTTTATTGAATGGGCGGTTGAATCAGATGTGTGCTTTTAATAAAGTGTGTGTTTATGACTCATGAAAAAACTTTACAGTAACTAAATCAAACATTGTCATCAGTCTCACTCCTTCTGCAGACTCAGCTTTTCTTTTTTTTAATTGAAGATTATGTCTTCTTTGTGTAATGATTATGCATGTTGTTCATGAGTAATGCATGGTATGAACAAAGTTCATGACCCATGCATCACTTTGGATCAGTCATATTTCTGAAAAGGCAATTTGAGTTCAAGGTGCAGACGGTGAAGTCACTGTTGTCAGTCCTGGAAACCTAGTGAACTTTTACCGTACATCGTGTTCATGTGTAAAGCAGCCCAGCCCACATTCTTTCTTTGTATATGCTTTTATAATTTCCTTTCATTCTGCTTATCATTTTCGAGCCGTAGGTAATGTCACCACCAGGCCAAAGAGAGAATACAGCATCACACTAGTGTAGATCAAAGTTCAATCAGGGTGAATTGAGTTACAAGTGGTTATAAGTGAAAGCATCAGAGAAAAACTAATCACATTTGGTACTATTTCTAACATTTACTAATTAAAGCAAATGTATGGTGTTCTACATGTTGATTTGGGTGTGATTGATGTTTGGTCCTGTATATATTTGTTGTAAATTCCTGTCTTAGTGGAAATTCCTATAGGCCACTATACACCTCTTATTAAATATAGCTGAAAATGTTCTCATGTTCAGGTCATCCATGATGTAGATGAGTTTTGGCGAAATTTAGCTGTATGTCACCAATGGATACTCCGTCAGAATGAGAGTCCAAACAGCTGATTAAAAATATAACTAATAATTGATAGCGTGTTTGCATATCAATAGGTTTCAAACAATAATAATATTTCCTCCGTTGACAAGGGTGATTTAAGGTTTCTGCCTGAATGCTGTTTGTTGTTTAGCGCAACTTCTTACCTTTCTTTCCTCTCACGATCTAATTGGTTCTTGCAGCTGTCACTCAGCAGAGCTCCCCTCAGCCAATCCAGAGTCTCTCCACCTCTCCACAGAATGTCCAGCCAATGGCCTTCCAAGCCCAGGTGCAGAGCCTCTCGGCTTCGCCAATCCTGACCACCTCGTCCAGCCCTCCCACACAGACCATCTCCCCTCAGGTTCAGCAGGTTCCTGTAAGTGCTTTTATTGGCCTACCGATGCCCACATGCACAATATCTTACATTTTACAGTCTTAATTGTGTGCATTAAACGTTCTTGATCTGTTTTGCAGGTTTTGTTGCAGCCGCAGTTCATTAAGGCAGATTCTCTCTTACTCACAACTCTAAAGCCTGATGTAACTATGGTAACAACAGTCGCGTCGCCCTGCATCACATCGCTGGCTACATCCACGGCGCCAATCCAGAACACCCAACTGCAGGTACACAAACACAGCCCAAGAGTTAAAATGCACAGATTTGCTTCAGTTTGTTGTTTTGTTCTTGGTGTGAACTGGCTCGATCAATCGTATTAGTAGTGCTATAGATCCATGTTCAAGATATTTGATATTAAATGTCAAATTCAAGGCACTGATGAGTGGAGGCACCATCCTGACCACCGTTCCTCTGATGGTGGACACAGAGAAACTGCCCATCAATCGCATCGCCATCAGCGGGAAACCGGGCGTCCAGCCGCACAAGGGCGAGAAACGCACGGCCCATAACGCCATTGAAAAACGTTACCGCTCTTCCATCAACGACAAGATCATTGAGCTCAAAGACCTGGTGGCTGGGACAGAAGCTAAGGTGAAGCCCAAACCCAATTACATTGAAGAGAAACTTTCCTCGTCTTAGTGACTCTTGAAGTTCATTTGAAAACTATAACCAAATGAGTTTAACTAGATGAGCTAACCAAAGTAGATTTTGTAGCTCTTATTCTTACCTGGAAGATGCCTTTAACATCATTATAAGATGGATCTTCTGTCTTATACAGCTCAATAAGTCGGCCGTGTTGAGGAAAGCCATTGACTACATTCGCTACCTTCAGCAGTCCAACCAAAAACTAAAGCAGGAGAACATGGCACTCAAAATGTCCATTCAGAAGAACAGTGAGTTCTGTTAAAATTAAATTAAATGCAGTAATATGATATAATATGTTGAACTTTAAAAGTGATTTTTTTTAACCCTCTTAAGTATGACTTAAACGCATCTATATATGAAGAGTTCATTTGCAAAAACCGATAAACGGCACTTAAAAAAAAAAAAAAAAAGGCTGATTTCCGTGCATTATTTTCCACGTATAGCGCGATCTGAACCCTAAATACGTTTTGTTAAAAAAGCCGGTATTGTCCACTTTCAAAGCATCACGAGTTTACTTTTTACT
>SCHK01204505.1:0-13150 GCA_004124795.1 Poropuntius huangchuchieni
AAAAAAAAGTTTTAGTACTATTTTTAATAGTTATAGTTAACTCAACATCAGTTATGATGTATCTTTTTTGTTGGAAATAAACGCATACTGCACATTTTTTTTCTTGCAGTGCAAAGCAAGAACATCCTCCAGTGCACTGAAGTATCTGCTGGTGTGTCAGTGTATAGTAATAAATCATGTCATGTCATCTTTTAATAATTTCAGCAAAATGATACCACATATAGGGCCTATAATACTCCACAGATGTCTTTATCACATAACGTGTGAATTATTATATTGATCGCATGAGGGAAATTGTGGTGATTTACCAGTCAGATATTGTCAACACTGCACAGTGCAGAATTCTAAATTAATATATGTAGTAAACTGAAAATGAGAACACAAGTCATTTTTATTTATACATTTTAACTTGTGCTACCAAAATTGCACGTCTCTTCCATAACATAATATCACATTATATTATATTGCACCTCTTGCAAGCTGACATTTATAACTATTGTTTTGAGTTTGAGGTGCTGCCCTTTGGATTAGATCATAGTTCAGTATTTCAGGACAGACAGCTTTAATAGAAAATATAAATTTGACTGTCCACAGAGACATTTTAAGAATCAGAATGTGGTGCCATATTAAATCCTCTTCCTTCTGGTCACGACTAGACTGTACATTACAATAAATTGTAAGGCAAATATGACTTGATATAATCAAAAACAATTCACATCTTCTGTACTCTGATCAGACACAACATTAAATCCAATGACAGGTGCAGTGAATGACATTGATTACATTGTTACAACAGCACCTGTCAAGGGGTGATATAATATGAAGAGATTTATATGCAGGAAAATTTCTACACATCTGCTGTTCTGTTTCTAAGTTTGAATTTTGATAGTACTACTGAACATATATTGAATTTTAAAGGTGTGTGGTTAGGGAGTAGCAGATGGTGTATCTTTTCTCTACCCAGCAAGCAATAACTAGCTTTGATATATTACTCACTGATGTTGAAGTCTTCTGCATACTAAAAGCACATGAAAAGATTTTTGCTTTTTAGATTTTCAAAATCATAATCATATTAAAATTGTACTCCAGATTTTAAAAAGCATTCTGCAGCAATCCTGGTAATTTAAGAAAATGGTGCTTTAGTACTGCTGAGGAAAGTTCCATTACATGAATGACTGTGCTGACTCCGCTAAGAATGATACTGATCAAAGTCAAGGACTGTGAGGACAACATGTTAAATGAATCAGCTTACAATCCGTGACAAGCTATGTATGCGCTGTCTACTGGGGGAAGAAAACTGCAGCCTATACTTTCATATCAGTAAGGTGCCAAAACTGTTAACTATCTGAAGACTGATCAGATCACTGCTGAGCTGCCAGTATAAAAAATGTCTAGATAACAAATCAATACACAATTTTTTTCCACTTTAATGAATATATAAACATTACCTGTACAAAACAGCAGTTTGTGTAAAACACCTATATACAATGGCATGTAAAGATCTTTATCCACTTAAGTAAGCACTACAGAAGCAAATTTAAGACGGTTCTTTATAAGTAGAGTTTTACGCTATGTGATTTTTTGTTTCTCAGTTAGTTCCAGTCCTCAAATTTGATTGCCTGAGCATTGTTCCAAGAGTGCTGATATACAATCAACCACAACATTAAAACCACTGGCAGGTGAAGTCAATAAAATTGATTATAACATTACAATTGCACTTGATAAGGGGTGAGATATTGTATATTAAGCAAGTACTTCATGTGTTGAAAGTGAAAAGATCTGAGTGACTTTTTTCAAGGACCAAACAGTGATGGCTATATGTATAAATCAGAGCATCTCCAAAAGTTTTATGGGGTGTTCCCGGTATGCAGAGGTTAGTACCTATCAAAAATGGTGCAAGGAAGGACAACCAGCTCACTGATGCATGTGAAGAGCAAATGTTGTCTGGTCCAATCACACAGAACAGAATTACTGAAAAACCTAATGCTGGCCATGGTAGAAAGCTTTCAGAATAACAGAGTTCATCGAGGGGGACTGTGTATGGGGCTGCATAGCTGCACACCATTCAGAGTGCCCATGATGACCCCTGTCCACCTCCAAAAGCACTTATAATGGGCATGTGAGTGTCAGAACTGGACTATGGGGCAGTTGCCTGGTCTGCTGAATCACGTTTTCTTTTAGATCAGGTGGATGGCAGGGTGCATGTGCACCATTCACCTTGGGAAGAGATGCCAGTAGGATTGGGAGGAAGGTAGGATGGAAGAGGCAGTGTTATGCTCTGGACAATGTTCTGCTGGGAAACCTGGGGTCCTGGCATTCATGTGGATGTTACTTTGACATGTAACACCTAATCTAAACATTGCTGCAGACCACATACACTCTTTCATGGCAGTGGTGTTTCCTGATGGCAGTGGCTTATTTCAACATGGTAATGCACCTTGCCATACTGAAAAGAAATTGTACAGGAACATGACAAAGAGTTCTCAGATCTCAATCCGAGATGTGCTGGGCCAACAAGGTTACATCACTGCGCAGTAGGTGGCGACAAGTGCAGTATGAGTAAGTCACTGAATCATTCGCTCAACCGATTTGTTCAAAAAAGCTGATTCACTTTGTGTTGCTCAGAGACGCGGATCTACTTTGGCTTTTTTGGAACAGTTTTTGCTGGCTGGACAAAAATAGACAAAGTAACTGGCGATGGATGAATTCCATTTGGAAGTGAGCATCTCTATGCCCTACTGTCTCCAAAGGGCAGAACCCCTGACATCAGGACTTTGGAGGGAGCGGGGCAATTGTGTCTCAAAATGTAGCCCCTTGGAACACACTCGGTGAAGAGAGCAATAAAAAACAGAGTCATTATCTTTACCTGGATTGTTACCATGACAACACAGCGCGGCATCCATCACCCCATTATCTGTTCTTCTTAGGAGTCTCTTATTATTGCTGTTACAAATAAATTTTGTAAAGCATTTTTTAAATACTTTATATGAATGTTTTTCCTCTCAAATTTATGAAACTCTACTATTAAACATATTTCTTACAGAATGTATTTAAACTAAAATGCATGTGTAGTACAATGTATCACAACAAAACAACTCAAATTTTTCTATTTACATGTAAATTCTACATGTCCCTGTATTTGTCTTTACAATAAATCACAAGGACTTGCTACCTTGTGTCACATAGCAATAAATGGCAAGATTTTTTTTCTGACCATTTATATAAAAGCAATGTTGCACTTATGAGCATGATGTTGGTTGACACAAACACAGTTTTGCTCATGTGATGGCTTTAAAATTACATTTTAAAACTATGAAAGTATAACAATCTTTTATGAGGAAAGGAAAAGGTTTCATATTTTGATACGTTTTTCATATTGCCGTTACAGAAGAACTCTACCTGGTTGGAAGAACTCTATAGACATTTATTTGAGTAGGCTCCCAGTGTGAAAAGAAGTCCATAGTAGAATTACTTGTTTGCATTCACTTCACAGAAAGAGAGAAAATAACCTTCCCTTTTCCCTTGCTGCAGCCCTTTGTTTTGAGTTCTCATTGATATTTTATTTCGGCCTCTCATTATAATGCTCCCCTTCACCTCACTCTCAGTCAGCAAGATCTGGGGGAGAAAACCAGTTGATGCTGAGCCAATACATCCATCCAAGCTATAAATAGAACACACCTCACCGTAGTAATGGGTCAGTGAAGTATTCAATTAATCTAAACACTTGCAACCTCTAGCTCCAACCTGGGATTCCAGCCAGCCGCCTGGTTAAAGCAACACGCACATTCACAGAGAAAAAAAGTTAAAAATAAATAAAAGATTAAGTGTGAATGTCAGGGAGAAATTCAAGAAACAAAATAGAGAGAAGCTATGCGAGTGAGATCTGATGTGGATGAAAAACAAGGCAGTGTAGATGTTTCTGAAAGGTTTCTCTGGAAGTATAGCAGTCANGTGCGAGTGAGATCTGATGTGGATGAAAAACAAGGCACCGTAGATGTTTCTGAAAGGTTTCTCTGGAAGTATAGCAGTCATATCCTTGACTTGTACTGGAATTACAGTCAAACAGTATGTGCTGACTCCTCATCCCATCCAATCCCAGAGGTGACATCATGTCCATTTTCATCCTTACCTTCGACTTCAGAAATCCCCAGTGGAGCTGTAGATAAGCAGAAAGTGACATGCAACTGCAAGCTCCTGATAAGTCTCATCTCCTCAAACTCAGGAAGAAATAGGTAAAGCTGACAGCCAATCAACATTTGTGTGAACGGAGATATTTCTTCTAATCTGTTCCTGCAAACAAACAAGAAGAAAAACCTTTTAGAAGTTAGGACCCAGTCTCTTTTTCTGTAACCGTACTTTCCATTTCACATTCAAGGCTATCAGTGGTCTTTTCTGGTGATTTGTATTGCTCAACATCCCTGAATTTCAAAGAGGGCTGTAATGGGCTTTATAGCCATTTTAATTTACATTGGCAACGTGAAGGAGGCTCTTGACCTCTATGAAACCTTCTAAATGGTTCTGTATATAAGCACACTTGTATTCTACAGCCATAGTGCTTTGCTAAAGCTGTACAAGGCAACTGGTATTCAACATTGGAAGCTGCTTCTGTAAGTGTCATCTTGCTTGATGTTTTCAGTCAAAGGGTGCGCTCATTAGAGATTTTCTTTGGGAAAAAATACAGTTACTATCAGATCTTAGAGAGAACTTGGAGGCTTAACAAGACATAGTGGATGTTTCTTCAACTTCATTAACTTTTTTACATGATAAAATATAAAGTCCATGCCTTAATCAACTACACCATCTGTTCAAGTGCCTTTTATGTAGAGATTTTGCTTTACCTTGTGTTTGTTGTAAACACATTCCAACTTAAAACTATAAAAATTGTATTACAAGTTTGAAATTATGATCATAAAAAGTGAAATAAGCAAAGACCATTTTAATATTTATTGGGTGAAATTACTTGCATCTTTTTTAAATTATTATTATAGTTGTACTTCAATGCTGATTATTTCACCACATCAAAGGATTTTTCCTCCAATGGAGATTTTTCAAAATTGATGTACTTCTTTAGGAGAAAGGTGAAAATCATTAAAAAAAAACCATATGGTAGATTTTAAATATGAGTGATTTGAGATGTGAAAAAGCAAGAAATAATAAAGGTAAATATTAAATTTGAGTGGAAAATTATGTGCGCCATTTTTAATCAAGTTGTAGCCATACTTTTATTTGTTTCGAAAATATTATGTAAATGTGTGTATGTAGTGTGTTAATATTTAAGATACATAAAATGCTTGCTATGATATCGGCCTTAGCAAGTCAAACAAATCAGCCTTTTTTTTTTTTACAAAAATGTTATCAAACACAATATCATTTCAGATTGTGGTGGGAATATTCGTGACTTTCAAAAAAGAAAATATTACATGACAGACTTAAAAAAATGACAAAATGGAAAGAGACTTGAGATGTTTATACGTTATGCACATTATTAATAGACAAATTAAATACTTCTACTGAGAGTGTAAAAAGTGCTTTAATAGAGCTTATTTTCTAAAAATTATTGAGGGCCTAAAGTGGAAAGAAAAAAAAAATAGTCATACATTCATTATAAATTAATGAAGAAAAAAAGGGTTTTGAAATTATTGAAGTATTTCACCTTTGTCACCATTGCTTTTTCAAGGTAATGTGTTTTGACATGGAGATGGACTGAAAAAATGGTCCAAGTCGATGTTTGCTCATGAGAACATTCCCATTGACCACACTGTATGGTGACCCTTCATGCAATGTCAGTGTTTTTCTATGGCATAGCATAAGCTCATTCACGTGCATGGCAAACACTAGCCAAATATTTTTTTACACTGGGTCAAGGGGTTGCTGCTCAAAATGTTATGTAACATAGATTAGAATGTTATCTAGCTAAGATCAGAAAACTGACCTCTATTTATATACTGTGAGCCCCTAAAAAAGAATAGGCACTGTTTAACTTTCCAGTGCCGGTGGATGTTCTCCCTGTCAATCAGAGAGATGCACATTGAGTCAGCAGTTTGACATTTGACCCAAGTGTTTTTTCAAGTAGTCAAGTGAAGTGAAGAGTGAAAGCCAATAAATGGACAGATGCTAGGAAAGAGCTTAAACCCAAATGTGCTGTGTGTAAACATTACATTTTTTTCATTCTGCAAGATGAAACAGCAGGAAGTAAAGGCATAAAACTACTGATAGACCAACAGCCCAGGCTGATCTAACATAAGGGAGAATAAATGAATGTAAATTTTTGATCGGACTATTCCACTATTTAAGCCACTGAATTCAATACAAGAACATTTAATCAGTCATAGTGAAGCTAAGTGATTAAAAAAAACACAATACAACTGTAAAAATGATGGAAGTGAAGAATATCACAAATGAATCATATTAATCATAAAAACAAATATGCAAGACAAATGTGTGTTGATTTGTGATTTGTGTGTTTATTTTGATTCCCTCTTATAGACTTTCATCACTGTGCCAAGAAACACAGCCACCTAATTGTTGAAAAAAAAAAAATTTAGGAAATATTTTTTGACATTGAATGTGTCTGTTTTTGCCCAGTAACTTTCACTTGCTCCTGCTTGGGTTGTTGTAACATTCATTTCACCAGAGATATTCAACAAATAATGAAAATTCTGCAGAACAACCCAGGGTCTCTTACATGGAAACTCTCTGATGTTACTGTAAAGAAAAAAAAGAAAAAGATATGTGAGAAATAATATTACAGGAACCTCATTTGCAGTGCATTAAAAGGAAGGATGTGCTATAAATAGAAAATGTGTCCCTGTGTCCCTGCACCTTCTGACCTGAAATATAGCTTAGTGGAAATGTTAAAGTTCTGGAGCAGGGCATGGTTCATTTCTATTATGTTTTATTTTTTAATTTTTCCTATAAGAGCTATATAACAAACACAGTCCCTTTTTCCCCCACTTTTCAGTATCATGCTATTGTTCTAAATGTCAACATAGCCAGCCACAAATAAGATATAACTAGATAACTGCATCTAACTGTTATATCATTTCTATGAATATTTAGAAAATACATTATAATGGTAGCAAAACATTGTGTGCTAATCATCACTAACTGCTCTCCTGTGGATAGCCTACAGTCTCAATACAATAACATGGGTAACATTTTTTTTCCAGTCACTGGCTATAAAAATGGATTTACGTGGAAGATCATAGGTCAAATTCTTGTTAAAAAAGTATCTCTAATTAGAAGCACGGTATAGTAAACACATCGCTCCTCTGCAGGAGTCACAGCACTTCCATTAGTTTAATGAGAGCTTGTGTATGTGCTGCTCAATAAACTAAGCTGACAGGAGTCAAATGTCACTGTTTATACACTTTTTAAACACTATTACTAAATTATGGGTTATTGAAGATGGTGACAAGCACTAGACCTAAGACTTATTGCATGAGACAGCAGATGTAAATGCTAAATATAATCTTTTACAGTTGCCTTTGTATTTGATAAAGAGATAAATTTGAACATATGACATGTAAATAATAATGTACAGTCAAAAATAAAATTAAATAAAATAAAATAAAAATAATTAATGAATTACTACTTGCCCTAGACAGGGAGCCAACTTACCCCAGTATTAGCCTCTATGAATAATTTTACATTTTGTTCTATAACAACTGAGCAAAATGCAAATGCTTCTATTTTCTATAATAACACATTGGCTGATGTATCATCATCATCCTGCACTAAACTTTTATATATTACAATTTAAAAGTAAATGCACATTGTTTTTAAGAGGTGCATATTCCCCATTCGTTGCCCTACAGTATATTAAATAACATCCATATCTATTCAGTAACGGTCATTCTGCATGTTACCAAAATTTATCCCATAAATGTGATCCTTGCAGCTGAGCCAGCCAGATTCATTTTGTTGGATATGAAAGATATGTTCACAGCACTGCAATTGCTTGAAATGAGGTCCATGCCAATATTATGGCCTATGTTTTGTATGCTGATTCCAAAATCAAGCTCGCAGAGAATAACAAGCTTATGAACACTGTAAGCATGGAATGTGAGTGCACGTGTGCCTTTGATGCACTTCTGTCATTGCCCAAAGGACCCACAATTTTAGCCACCTCACTGAGAGAAAGTACGATTGCCAAGGTGAAATGACAATGGGAAAAAGGAAAGGGAAGCAGAAGCTAGCGTATATGGGAAATGATGGTGACTTTTTTTAAGCTTTCAACACAACTGTATATCATCTCTAGTTTGTGCAGTTAACACAAGGGCAGTATGCGAAGTTAAATAAACTATTTAGAGCTATCCATCACATGCAAGCACTCTGTATGCAGTTATTGTCATTTGGTATCGATAACCCCTCTCTATTCATGTTTAAACAAATATACGAGGTAGTAGAATGTGTCTTCCCTTAAGCAACATTGCGCCTTTTCATTTTCATCTCAATGGGAGATGTATTAGGAATGCAGGACTTTAATACATTCACAGCTGGAATATTGCACACATCAAAGCCGTTATGGAAATTTAGTTGTAGCAATGGATGGTGTGAATTAGAATGACACATAAGAAGAATATGTATTAGTCAATGCAAGTTGTATAAGTATTTGAAATGTGCACAAAAGCAGCCTTGAACAGTCAGTGTTTTAGAATTTCTACTGCCTGGTGCCAAGCTGTACTCTAAAAGCAAGATAAAATATCTCATATCTTAGGCTATAACATAGAATAGAGCTCCTAAAAGAGAATTGTGAGGTCTGTGATTATTATTTGGAGATCTTTTCACATTTTTTTCCAGGCTACATAAATTACAAAGAAGCCCCAAGGATGAATTTTGAAGCTTGGGTGTTTTTCAAAAAGGAAAGCTACTACTATAAAGATTTAAGAATTTATGAAAACTGTTTGTCCTTTCTGCACTATTGCACTTGCATATAACGTTTTGGACAATACCACTTTCTCTTTGTTGACGTAGCCTATTTCATATTGAAACAAGAAGATGAGGCCATGTAGTGTGACCAGTGCAGTCCGATTCCCGAACAAATGACTCTTATGAACCGGTTCTTTTTAATGAATCAAAAACACAAATGACTCGTGTGTGCTGGTTCTTTTAAAACAGAAATGCAGCGCAGACAGTGCAGTCCGATTCTCAAAACACTTTCAAAAATCAGACCAGTTTCTGAAATAATCAGACTTCCTTGGCTTAGTTAACCACAAGTTTACTTTCGTAATTTCTGCCTCAAAACGAACCAACTGTTGCTGTGTCTCTGGTTTGTAAGAGTCGACTAGTTGTTTGTTTGTTTTATCTGCTTTGTTGAAATCTGAATCTAACTTCGCAACAAGCTAAGGGTCTTTTTCAACCCTCAAACGTACTGGAATCGTTCAGAAGAATTGTAACCTGAATAGTTAATTTCCTCGCGATTCCTCATTTATATTTCTGGACTGACACGAGATGTGACCTGCGGCAATGGAGTGACGCGCGTGAAATCGTGAAACCTGCCCACAGTTCGTGAACACAACACACGGAGAGCGCGAGCGCCTGTGAGCGTGGAGACGGACAGTGTGCGCGCTCATGATGAGAACAGCCAGTCCAATTATCCGTGTGCCTCCCGTGGACACTCCCTTCTCACTTCAGTGCTTACTCAACCACGAAATCCAGCGCTGGATTCCAAGATACTGCTCGCGTGGAGATTTAAAACTGGACAGAGGCATGTTCGTCCAGAAGAGAAGACGGAGGGATGCGAATGCGTTTGGTGCCATGATTAACATCCAGTTTTTGCTTGTGTGCTCCTGAGAAAAACGTAAAGACAAAAAAGTCAAGTGGTCTAGCACTCAAGACAGCTGATGAAGAGCAGCAGGAAGAAGAGCTCTGACAAAGTAGTAAGTGCGCAGTGTTTGTTTTCGTAATTAAATTGTTTATCATGTGTTGCATAGTAAATTTGGCATCCCATTCAGGCTTGAATTATGTTTGCGGGACATCAAAATATGGTCTTGCTTTAATTCTTCTAGAAATATGACCATAATTGGTAACCTATCAACAGAATTAGTTCTTTTTTTTAAAATAGTTCTTTCTCCATATCGCTTGGTAGCCTATATATTCTGAAGAGTAAAATCTTGATAATTATAAAGTTAATGCAAATTCTAAAATCAAGGTTAATAGTAATAAAATGATAAATATTAATAAAGTAATAACTGGAATTCAGTATGTTAGAAAGCAGATAAAGTAAAACAGTGTTGCAATACACTTGCTGCAATGGTGATGGCTATTAGATTGCATGGTCTGAACCTGTAACCTTTCAGTGACCAGCTTAGATTATGTATCACAGCGCCACACCACCCACGCCACTTTGACATGTTTCCAGATTTGTAGGAGGAATATTGCTGGAATCACATCTATCAGTTTTGCAGTACAGTACAGCCTCTTCTGCTTACACTGAGACCCATCAAAAATAATAAATAAACTCTTTAATGCAATATAAAGGATTGTCTTACAAATATTCAGTGTTAAACGGTCAAAATACAATGCATGTTGTTTTAAGATATATGCTTGGCAGTTCTGTTATAAAATGGGAACAAAAACATTTAAAAACAAACACCAAAGAGAAGTGATTTGAATGGATCTGCATGGGTGCAAGTTTTTTTTTTTTTTGATATCCTCTGGAAAAGAATGAAAAAGTGGACATGCTTTGCTGTAGCCCCCTGGGGCTTCTATAACTAACAGATCATTAATAAGCATTGAGGTCTGAATTATGCACAGAGGGAAAATCTGCAGCTCTAAATTAGTGCTAAACTTGTGTTGCCTTGCATAACATACTTCCACACGCTGCATACTGGATACTAGCGAGGAGAACATTACGTCCACTATCACTGGTTTGCTAGAGAGGCTTTTCACACTTGGCTGAAACACTGCAGAAGTCAGTGGAGAAAGAAACATATTAAAATCCTCACAGATGAAAGGCCAGTTTCACTTTTTATAAGAGGTTCTTGTATAAAAATCCAGCCTAAAGTGAATTGTAAATGCTTGTGATTTAAAAATAAATGAATAAATAAATAATGCTCTCAATGTACAAATTCAAAATACTCAATGATTCACAATAATAACAAGCTAAATCTAAGTTCATAATCTAAATCATATTCATCACTGTTTTAAAACCCTGCAGCTGTCTGTGCTTTTCATAGCTGCTATTATTTATTAATGCCTCCATGTAAAAAACATGAATGTGTTTTCGTTCATGTACAAACACACATGTGATAATAAACTAATATTATAAATATCTCTAAACAAAGCAGAACTCTTTAAATTGAAATAGTTATAGAATTACTAAAGACTCATCAGCAGTCATTTCTTTATAATTACAGCTGTCTTTTATAACCCATGTCTCTCTCTCTCTCTCTCTCTCTCTCTTCTTTGTTCGCCCCAGTGGCTGCACCTGATCTTTTAGATCCTAAATCAGCCACACACAACACCAAACCACGGCTGTCGTTCTCCTCCAAGCCCATTGTATATAACTCGGGGGATGATTGTGATACCATAACCACCGTAATGAAGTGGAAAACAGTAGTGGCGATCTTCCTGCTGGTTGTTCTGTACCTGATTATCGGAGCAACGGTGTTCAAAGCCTTGGAACAGCCCCAGGAGAGCTCACAGAAGTACCTCATCATACAACAGAAAATTAACTTCCTTTCCAGGCATACCTGTGTCAACGTCTCTGAACTGGAGGACCTGGTCAAGGTACAAACTCCAATTATTTACCTGTGTGCTTGAAATTAGAATTCAAAGTATCTGTTACAAAAAGCCTTCTTGATATTGATTCAAAGCATATAGTGGTTTTGTCTGCAGGATGTTGGGTGAATAGACTAATCTTTGCCAAAATCAATAGCGACAGCTCGGAAGTTGGCAGAAACGATCTGTAATCTGATTAATTGAAGCCAGAAAACACTAATTGGACATAAATTGTTCTGTGCATGTTGTTCTGTTTCTGAAGTATGATGCAGTGTTTTTTTCTTAAAAATTCTGAGATTGTTATGCCGAAATCATAAACATTTCAGACTAATTTGATCTGTATTAATGTAATATTCTTAGGCCTATAACGATATACACTTTATCTGCTCTCCAAATTGGGGTTGCTGGCAGTCGGGTCTGTTATAATTTTCTTTTAAATCAGTTTTTGTGAGTTCACTTAACACTAGTTCACCTGTGGGGAAATTAAATATGCTCTTTACGTTGCATCATTAATTAGCTCTGTCTTCTCAAGTCTGTGGTATTTACCTTTGTGCAAGAAGTGGATTGAATATAAAGTGACATTTTATAAGTGCAGAGTTTATTGTCTGCTGCAAAATGTTCTAAATTATTCTAGCAGCAATTTAAAGGTCTTGGATGATTGTGTGAGCTCGGTTTCCGTCGACATGGACAAAAACACCAGAATGTGAATCAAATGTCTTAAATTTTCATAAAATCATAAGCACTTAGGATGGAAGTGCTGCTTTATTCGTAATATGGTTTTTGTGGCTTGTACTGTAAATGAATCCTATCCTATTCCTGCTGTTCTCTGACAGCCCATAATTCTACATTTTCCAACTCCTCCCCCTTGCCCTTACATTAAATTACATCCCAACACACTGCGTTCACCTACTTCCCATCTCGTGATTACTGGTGTTACGACGCTCACGTTCACACACCTCTGAACAAATGTTCATTCCTGCCAAGTTGCTTTGCCAAGTCCAGTGGTGATTGTGCCGGCACTTGGAAGGTGTTCACAAACAGGAAAACCTCCCCACGGAATGAATGGCCTCTCTTTGCCTCTCACTTTTGGCTGAGCTCTCTGAGCCAGCTGGGAGCAGGAAGTGTGAGGGAGCAGATGGGATACTCTCAGGGCTCTTACAGCATATCTGCTATACAGTATGTAGGCCAGGAGAACCTGCACACTCATGTGCAGATGTTTTTGACAGTGTTTACATTTCTCATTCACTGCTTAGTGAAAGTGTGCCCAGTTTTTTTTGTTTTTTTGGCCAACAGAATATGGCTGGGATATGGACTAGGTCAGCATGGCAAACACCTGATATACCCACTAAAGAAATAAAATAGATATAGATACTTAAAATAGATATAAGTAGGGCTGCACAATTAATCGATTTTCTAATCGCAATTA
>SCHK01204522.1:397-18340 GCA_004124795.1 Poropuntius huangchuchieni
GTCGATGACCATCATACACTATGTAATTTTCTCTTAGATATGTCAGCTAAAGTCTAGACTTTTTTTTTTGATTGACTTTGCATCTTCAAATAAAATAATTTTTAATTATTCTTTAAAAAGGTTGTTTAAAATAAACAAGAATTTTTAATAAAACATGATGTGAGCTTAATGGGAACAGGGGTGTGTTTAAAGGGTATACAAATGTCCACATTAAGCACAGCCAGACTTTTTGCATTTAATGATGTATATCTTCATCAAAATGCTTTTGTCATTTAAAGTAAAATGATGTATTTTTGTGTGAGAGATTAATGTTTTATTTTAACATAACTTTTTGTACTGAAAACAATATCTTGTGCACTAAAAATGTCTCAATGTAGATTTTGGTGAGCTTAATAGGTACGTTTACCCTATATAGCTTTCATGAGCAACATACACTTTCAAAAACCTTAAAAAATCTAAACTTTTGAATGGTAGTGTACTGAAAAAATAGAAATAGTATTTACTTGTATAACATAAAACAATGAGTGTGTGTGCTGAAAATCCAAGCTCTAAATGCTAAACCTTGCTTAACTTTATATTGCATATGCTAACACAGTAGTTCCTGACCTTCTGAGAGAAACAGGTGCACTCCAGAAAATGCTAGGAGTTGAAATAAAAGTTGGGTGCTGTGAACTGCTGACTGTAGAGCTGCTCTGTGATGAAGTATTACAGGTGATAGCAGTAAGACCAGTAGTTGAAGGTAACTAGCGGTGGAGCAGATGGTTGGAGTTCATGTCTGGTTTATGAGGAAGTCAGCGTTTTCCACGACACTCCACTCCAGCAGGGTCTGTGTCACAGTAGCGAGCGAGACCCCCTCTCATAAGTCACAGTACCAGGGGAATCGTTCCCCTGTGATATTAATGGCTGCCCTTGTGGCACAGGGCGAAAGAGTACGGGGGACACTGGAGGGATTTAAGGGCAACACTGCAGTTTTCAGACTCGATGTTATACATAATTTAAGATTAGGAAACAAAGACGTGTAAAGTATTTTTGGCTGGTTTACACTTCCAGCATCTAATGGATATAAACAACGGACCACTGTTTACTTCTGTGTGATGATGCTAAAACTGATGCTAATGCTAATGTTTGGGGAATTAACATGTTCTGTACATCCATGTACTTTCTAACATTCATGACAGTTTTTTAACGCATTTTAACGTATTTTGTAAAAATGTTAAAGATTTTAAATCATTATTTTTAAATATAGTTTTTGTCAAGATTTGAAGAAGTACACTTGCATGTGTTGAATAAAATGCTAAAAAAAACATGTAAAATATTTGTTTATAATTTTATACTTGCTTATAGTTATTTAATATTACTTTTATTTTAAATGGACTAATTGTAACTTCATCGTTACAAATGTGTAATTGCACATATATTTAAACACATAACATACAGGTTTCAATATAAGTATATTTTAGTTTACCATACATTTTTGTCAGTACATTCAGCAGTATACTTATACAGTAAACTCTGAAATGACATAAAGACTCAGTCCTACTTAAGTGGGTCAAAAAAGCATTATGACGGCAATTCGTACATATTTTACAAGGTGGCTAATTTGTATAAATTCGTTCGACCTCACTCGTACAAATTCATATAATTTTTGCTAAATTTTACAAATGACGTACACCTAACCATGCCCCTAAACCTACCCATCACTGAAATCGTACAAAATCGTACGAGTAAGGTCGTACGAATTAGCCACCTCGTAAAATATGTACGAATTGCCGTGAGACTGTGTTGGTGGCATTATATTTCCACAATAAATATTCTTTTTAAAAGTATGCTAAAGTGTACTTCTTTTTCACAAGGGTTGCTATCCAACTCCAATAACTAGCTTTTTGGCATCTTGCCGTCTTGATGATTGGCACCTGAACATGCCGCATTTGCGAATCAATAATATTAGTTTACAATACACCAGCCACATAAAGCTATTAAACATCCACCTCTACATGCTCCGGTATCTTGATAGATGAGAATTATTGATTTCAGTGTTCGCTAAAAATAACTGTCTATTTTCATAAGCGCAGAGCCTAAATGTATGAGGCTCGTGAGACCAGAAAAACACAAATATTTAAAAGTGCGCTCCATTTAAATGCTGATTTACAATTGGGATCCACTGCAGCTATGTTTCTATAGACCCACAATGGTTGACAAGCCATCTGACAGCTGACGCCACTCAGATAAGCCCTTACACAGGCTTGAACAGGAAGTGACACGAGTGGGAACACAGTGACAGCCGCTTACTGGAGAGTAATAAACTGGCAAAATAATTCCGCATTGGACACACTTACCCAAGCAGAAAGAGTCTGAAAGGCAAGACAACATCTTGTGTCATCCATCTTCCTTAAACAGTGAAGCTGCGACAAAGTGGGAAGGAGAAATTATGATAAATGAAAAGATATATTTAGTCAATACCTGGAATTCTCCTTCGTCAACCCCCTCTGGTTTTTGTTCTAACAAGGGTCTGCTTGGAATGAAAGCAAATGAGAGGAGGTAAAGTGCCTGTGGTCATGCACACACACACACACACACACACACATGCACTGTACATACACTAGGCTAGATGTATAGAATTAATTTGAGTCATGGCTGAAAAAAGAGCTGAATCAAATTAACAGTAAATTATAATCCATTTTATAATTGACAGCCATATTGCTTTAGTGATGAAAATGAACATGACAGGTCAACATCACTTTCTCCAACACATACACTTTCTTTTTCTTTCTTTCTTTCTTTCTTTCTTTCTTTCTTTCTTTCTTTCCCACTCACAAATGCCAAAGGCAGTCTGCTCCTCACCCAAAACACAGGCATCATTTATTTTACTGCCTCATTTGAATATGATGAATGCTACAGTCGTTTGTGTTTTCACAATAAGCGAATAATTGTGAATCAGTTGATTCTGGTCCAATGAATCATTCTCTGTGCTGCCTCCTCTTGCCAGACATTATAGTTCATGAGGACTTTAAAAATGATGAGTGACGAATCTGGATATTTGTCGTTATTCTAAACAATTAGCAAACTGAGAGATAAGAAAGCAATTAGAAAAGACAATTGTTTACTGTATAATTGACCATTTGTCACTGTAGCATCTCTTTTTGCGCTACACCTCTAAATTAAGTTAGCATTTTATTTGTATTTAGTGAACAGTGGACATTTTACAGATGAAGCAACACTTACACAGACACACTAATACATATATTTTAATATAATAATTATTCTATTATTTCTATAATAATTATATATAGGTGCATTTTGTGCAAATAGGTATTTTTAAATGCAGTATTAAAATATTTTATTTTAGAATGGCGTTTTATTTTATTGATGCGCTCATCTTTTTATTTTCATTCATGTCATTTGATTTTGATATTGTACAATGTTTTTTTTTTCTTTTTTTACAGTTTAAAGATGCCATACATAAATGAAAGTTGTTGTTGTTATCATTATTATTACACTGTTTTTCACAATAATGTGTAATCGTTAAGAGCAGAATGAAGGTGACTTTGTTGTGCACAAGTATAAACATGCAAATTGTATTAATTATTTGTATATGAGGCCTAGTAATGTTTACAGTCAACAAGGAATGAAAATTCACACTATCTTGTTTCGAAATGCATATTACAGATTTAGATATTAACATTAGATATTGTGAACAATTCCTACGTGAATGTTTTTCTTTGACTTTATATGTATTTTTGTTTTTTTTTGGTCACACTTTTTAAGGTCCAAATCTCACCATTAACAAACCATTAACTATGACCTTAATATGACCTCAATAAACTACTAATTTGCTGATTATTAAAAGTTAGTTAGGTAGTTGTTAAGTTTAGGTATTGGGATTAGGGATGTAAAATATGGTCATGCAGAATATGTGCTTTATAAGTACTAATAAACAGCCAATGTGTTATTAGTAGGCATGCTAATAAGCAACTAGTTGATAGTGAGAATTGGTTCCTTTTTTTTTTTTTACTTGTAATGTTTAATCAAAATGTCATGGCTTTTCTATCTCTGGTGACATATGCAGGGCTTCTTCAGTTATTTAGTCTGTTTGAACCCCTGCAAACTCATGTTCATCTGCCTCCACTTTTGACTGCAACACTCACATCTCAAAATGCAATCAACAAATGATGCAAAGAACAAAGTCCCCACTGTACATTATTTTCTTTTTTGATGATCTGTTAAGCTCAGATGTACGTCACAAAAAGAATCTGTCACTACTTCATCACAGCTTTAACAATGGCATTTCCCCTCCCTCAGAACATTTAGACATTAAGCATATTTATGTGATCATGACATAAACCAACACAGATGAGGTGCGAGACAAGGCAACAATGCATGAAAGCACTTTTGATATAATAACTCAAATTAATGACAGACGAAAACACCAAAATTTGTTCAAAACAAATAAATACGATGTCTCCCCGAACAACTTTATCTACAACCAAAGAAGTACAGTAACATGATACTTGATCATATCCAGATGACCACCCTTCACTGCTCTGCAAAACTGCAGCAACAGGTCCAGCAGCGTAACCGTAATGGACGATAAGCGCTTGCTATTCCTTATGCCAGCGGCAGAGAGGAGAGCCAAGAGGACTATGGGATGATGGAGGGAGAGAGAGAGCAAAGAGAGCAAAGGCTAAAAAAGGATGACAACGTCCAAAAAACCCACCAATATTGAACAGCGTCATCGGCAGGGGCGACTATTTATCTCATGCCCGCCAAGTTGGCACGCACATCTGGCGCCGGGTACTTAGTGCAATTATTTATGATTTCCTCCAAGATTTAAAAGCTCTTCGCCGGGCCTTGTAATGCAGTAACTGATTGCGGCGCTAATGTAATTAAGGGGAGATTATGATGTCCACGTGGCTCACCAGATGGTGGCATTCGCAGCGATGGGGGGGAGGCACAACTGGCACACCGCTGCACAAGGGCAGCGAGGCGCAGCCAGTCGAAGCGAGCCAGACCTCCTGCCAGACGCTGGAGCGCGAGCGCGCGTATGTGTGTGCGAATACGTGTGCGATGTCAGTGTGCATGTGACCGAGGCAAGGTTGGCAGTTGAATCTATCAGCAAAAGAGTATCAGTGGCCTCCGCTGGAGTCAGGGTCGCAAATCTGACCTTGTTAACTCGGGTTAAGATCAAACAATGAGGATGTCGGGAAATATTACGCCAGGTTGAGTCCACATTAATTTTGATTCGAGTGGAGTCCTGATAAATGTAATTGAATCATTTCGCAACAGCATTCAAACCGTTTAGTCTCCTTAAGCATTATGACATTAGCGTTGAAATGAACACCATAGCTTGCTTGATTAAAGGCAACGGAGTTGCGATGGTGTATTCGATAATAGCAATAAGGGCACGTTTTTAACTTATGCATTGCTAGTGCCAAGAAAACAGATGGCTTAAAAAAGACGTAATCACATTTGGCAAAGCATCACAGCTGATGAGAGGGAAAGAGAGCAGGAGTGCTTCTCTCAAGCCAGGCAACTGTAGCCTAACCCAAACTGACCTTTAATTACTTGCGGAAAATACATGGATATTACATCCAGGCACTCGGCTGTGTCCTCTGGGTGCAGTAAGGCTGCGCTTCTTAAAACACATTATTATAAGCTATTCAAGAGACACGGGGCCTTTTCATATGCTTGCTAGTAAAAGGGGGGACAAGGGAGCGAGGAGGGGATCATATTTGAAGCAAGCGTAGTGGATTTTTCACTCTTCCGCAAGTAATGGCTTGAGCGTGGAGACGGAGGTCACCAGGGCTTCTGTAGATTTCCCAGGTCGAGATAAGGATATTATTACACTGCCTGGTAACAAAGAAATCTCCATCTCCGTAGGTCCCCAGACAAGTGTTGGTAAATTAGAAAACACAGGCAATGACCTTTCTTTCTCACATGTATGGAAGAGAGGCATTTGCGGCCTTTTTTTCAAATGCTTTTCCTAAGGCTTGACAGCATCAAACATTCCCTGAACATCTAAGAAAATGGCTGCTGGAAAACATGCAGTAAAGTTGACGATACAAGATTAAGATAGATTAAGATAAGAAAAGAGTGTGTCTACTCTCTCTCTCTCTCTATATATGAGGTGACCTAACAACGTACCAAATATATACCATAATATGCCATAAACATGACATGGGTTAAATAATAATAATAATAATAATAATGATAATAATAAAATACTCTTTGTTCTGTCTATAATTCCTTTATTGATTGACTGATTGATTGATTGATTGATTCATTCTCTGTGCTTTCCACATGAGAACAGCCTATTTTTGGGTTGTTATATACAGTATTTCACAAGTTCGTGTGCCCATATAATCTTAGCATTAATGGTAAACAGATTTGACTTGATGTCTGCAATGGAGGGCTCAGAGAGACCATTCTACTCGAGCTCCAACAGCCCCCCACTGACAGAAAGATAGATAGACGGATAGATCAATACATGGACAAACAAACAAACAAATAAATAAATATGCATAAAAGGAGGAGATGGGACAAACAACGGAAGGGGTAAGAGGCTGCATTTTATACTTGGATGTTGATTGGAAGATTAGATGGGCGTACTTCTCCCGAAATTACGTTAATAACTTCACATGTTATAATATGTGTTGACATATATTGTCTATGTGAATCAAGCTGAAATATTGGCATGGAGACTCTTGTATGGAATAGTCTTTCGACACTATGGAAGATTTCACATATGCTATTTCTCCTCGTCATCGACTTCGAATGTCGCCGTTCCATCGAATGACTACACATTGGCCAACTTGGACAGGTGACAACCTTGCCTATCTTGACTTTGCCGATTTTTAAACTAGCCCAAAACTGCCCTATGAGATCTCACTATGGACCAAGAAAATCAAGCGGCCAGCGCCGGACTTTGAATCAGTGAACAGAACACCAAAGTCACCAGCATCAGTCACGCAAACTCAAGAGTCCCGATTACCATCGGTGAACAACAGGTGGAGAAAGCGGTGAAATTCATTTATCTTGGGTGACCATACGTGCCATTTTCCCAGGACGCGTCCTGGCCAGGATTTCTATTCTTTTCTGAATCAAAGCAATATAGAAATCCTGGTTAGTTAGCTAGTTAGTTAGCTTTTGACACATTATATCAAAATATTTTTAAAAAGAACATTTACTTTCCACAAGGATGCATAGAAACTTACATGATGGGCATTCCTATTTTGCAGAAATTTATGAACTTCCTAAAGCCACAGATTCCCACAGCACATGCTCTATAGATGTAAACATGCCATTTCATTGTTTGCTCGACCCCCATGACATTTAAACAGGATTATATGAATTTTGCAACTCCTTATTATCCAGTACCTTTCACAAGGTCTTTTTAGGAAGTTTAGGGCCGTGAAAGGGAACTGTACGGGTGGCATTTACTGGACCTGAAGAGGCGGTTTATTGGAATGTAAGAATTGCAGCGCTGCAAACAAAGCACCCTCATATCTAATGATCCCCCCTCCCATGTACCATCTGCATCGCTCAGCGGACCATCTCCACCCCCATCTCACACACACACACACGCGTTCACACATGCGGGCATCATTCATCTTACCCACAAATCCCCAGCATGCGTCGGGGCGCACATTAAAACCAGCCCATAATGGCTGACGGCTTTCACTGTTAGTGTGAGAATGCTGATCGCTGACTGTTTCGCGTTGAGTGCTTCACCACCTTTTCCATAATTAGACCATTACTTTAACAGGTGTGCCACTTCCCCACTTTCCTCCTTCCTTCTGAAAACATCCCTCCACACTCCACATTTTATTTCATCAACTTCAGCCTGTCTGTGAAATCTAGCTGAGGTGTTAGAGGAAAGCTTGTAGTCTTTTTTTTTCCACCTTGTCAGGAGAGTCAGGTGTGACATTGAGAAGTTCAGCTGACACTATAACACAGCAGGATGAAGGAGAACAGCTCGGGGAGTTAGTGGAGATGTTTGTACTGCAGAAAGTGCGTGAGATATCGCTTGACAGCCTGTGTTAGCTGCTGTACAGTTACCAAAGAAATAGCTTTTACTATGTACAGTGCCGTACCGTTTCGGGATGACTTGCATGCTTCTTTAGCATCTCAACGGGCTTGGAAATATTGACAAAGGCTCATTATATCACTACGCATAGCGAAACTTAGCAGGTGGCACTGCTGCAACGTGACCTGACGTGCCTCGGCGCTGTATACACGCTCTGACATGAAACACATGTAGCGCTCTCGCTATCTGCCACGCGTCTTTCTCCAGCTTTTGGGTGGTTTGGTTGTGAGCCAAACTGACACAGCAAGTCTCAGTTGAGATGGCATCCATTAGTCTCTCATTGACACGTCTGTAGTGTACACTAGCGGCGGGCGCCTGCTCTCGGCCACGAGCATTGATTCATTGTCAGTTTTCCATGAATGATGATGAGCGTAAGAGGTCTCATTACCTTATTATGTTCATTAAATCTTGTTTAGTTCCTGTGTGTTTGATCTTATTGTGCATTATTAGCTCCAGCAGAACACTGGGTTGATAACAGATGCTTTTTGCTCTTGTTTCTGTGTTCTTTCTCTTCTCTGAAACTTATTTCAAGGCAATGACAGAGTCAAATCCATCAGGATTATGCCACTGTGCGGCTGCCATTAGACGATGCAGACTGATGTATTCTTATGCCACGCAATTGGCTGTGGCGTAATCTGTTCCACCTCGCTGTGCTTCACGAGGGTACACGAGCCTCCCTACTCATGTACACAGATTATTCATCTTCTACTATGCAAGGATGGTATTGTGGAATATTTATTTTGCGGAATTTCAATGTTTCTTGCCTAAATTTAAGGAATGAAAACATAGAAAATGATTTGTATGTCTTAACAGAGCAGTGTTTTCTGATGAACAATGTTATTTTAATGATTAGTGTTTAAATATCTCTTTGTATGTGTGTGTGTGTGTAAATATAGAGGCCATATTACATCATAATAGCCTATATGAGAATAATGCTTCAAATCGATGACAGAGCTATTGAAGTGTGAGGAAACATGTGTAAAGTATACTGAACATTTGGAGAAGTATTCTATACTACACACATTGCATGTTCATAGTTACAACAGGACTAACAATAACAAGATATAAATTGCTCAAGGAAAAAAAATGTAGGCCTATACTAAATGCATATTGTTTATTAGTGTTAGGCCTACTCACTACTTACTCATGTATTGACAATGTCTAAAACTGTATTATTTTATTATTATTAGATCGTTATTTTATCTGATAAACTAGTTTGTTCAACATTTTGTATGCAAAGTTAATGTGCTGTGTTTGCTTTTATCTCGTAATACTGGGTAAAATAAGCATAGGCCAGTCATAACAAAAAGCATTTGCATAAATACTGGACAAATAATAAGATGTGGCAATACATAATTTGTCCTCCATCTCAGGACAGGGGCTAAATGTAAAAGATCTGCTTCTCCTTTAAGGTAAGAAGTATACAACAGGTGTCACTCTTGATCCTTACCTCAACATTCCAGTTAATAATTTGTCACATCGATAATAGGCCTACTTGCGGAAGTGAAAAGGACGGTGTAAGGTTGAGTTATGTTATCTCAGTAGTAATATTCGCGTACGTAATCTGTGCTGTTTGATTCCCACAGGTAAGCAAAAACGACTAATTCACATAAATCATTTAGATTGATGACGGCTGTTATGACGTTAAGACGTATTTTCGCGGAAATCGCGTGCGGATAAAGAAAGACGTAAATAAATGGCACTTGTGTTTATAGTACATTATGACAGTGAAACGCTGATTCCAAATTATTGTTTGACCAACTGGACTTATTTTTAAAATGATCATAACTTTGTAAAAGGCTGACTCATTGATGTAAATCATTTGAAAGCGANTGGATAAAGAAAGTAAATAAATGGCACTTGTGTTTACAGTACATTATGACAGTGGAACAGTGTAAAAGGCTGACTCATTGATGTAAATCATTTGAAAGCGAGTAAACAGAACAAAGACAGTTATAGAAAAACTGTAATTAAAACGTCTCTGGTCATACTATTTACACTAGCCGTGTAAAATGTCAACATGAAATCAAAACAGTCTCTTTTACACATATCTGTCAACTCCCTAGTTCCTTTAAAGTAAAAGTACTTTTTGTATGCAAGTGCTATAATAGTATACTGTCTGTTAAATAGTATTTATTAGTTATTTATTCTGTGTTAATTTATGTAAGTAGGCCCCTGTGGTATGTTCATAGGTAGATTTGACAGTGACCATTCATTGTCTTTGAGTATTTTCATATGCAATGGTGGGAATTGCTTTTACTAATTCTCCTTCATCTGTTGCAATGCAAGCTTGATCCGCTCTGTCCTCTTTCATCTTTAACATAAAGACACTATAAGATGAGTGTGCATCATTAGTGCCACAGAAAGTCGCCCCCAGTCTGGACAGCCTGGCCTCCATTTTTCAATTAAAGTTGCTCTACAATCAAATAGCCCAGCACAGTTAGGAAAAGGCTGCATTGATTAGTGTACAAATTAACACAAGAAAGAAATCATTCTCCCTCCATAAGCTAATTTGCCATCCTCGGTTCTCCTTAATAAGTCCCTCCGACTGACTTTTTATACACAGACCCTCCACTGCCTCAGTAAATCCTGTAGATTTAATAACCATAATTGCAATAAATTCGGTAAACATTTAGATTGAATGCAATAACTGTGTCATTTACTCCAGTAGGTTGCTTTAAACGTAATTTAATAAAAGGGCAAAGGACCCTCCACATAGGCTAGTCACTAATCCTTGGTGATCCATGCGTACACATTAGGCTGAAGCATCTCGGGACGAAAATAGACAACGATTGATCTAGATTTCCTAGAAAATATCTGATCGCCGTGGCTTGTTGTTTAGAGAGACTTCTCTTGGTGGAGCCTAATTATGTTTGTATTGCTACTCCATCTCCGGTCATTTGTGTTGGGTCCACTGGGTCTTAACATAGGCCTATTATCATTCAAAGCTTTAAAGGTGTACCACAACATTTATCTGTTTAGTTCTTTGTCTTAGAGGTGAGCTAGGCAGTTGCGTCATGTTTTTGTGTTCAGAATTTTAACACAAAAACAATATATTACATATAAACTACCAGCTTAACCTGATGTTAAATGCACTGATATAGTAGTTGATGAAATACAAATAATCTGTTTTAATCGTTTTTCATATTATCCTCTTTTTTGTTGCACAGAAGACATGAGATTGAATAAATGATGAGTGAATATTCATCCCTATCCCTTTAAATAGCATTTAAATTATATATCTTTTTTACAGGGCAAACATGAATCCTTTCTATGTAAATTAGCAAATTATAGTGCAATGTAGACAAGCACATTTTTGCCATTTTAAACAGCTGTTTCAGGTGTCTTTATTTTAATTTAGTGAATGCATTTGCATATTTACCTGATTTGCGTAATTCCTTTAGTGAACCATGCTCTAAAACAACACAGACAGCAAGTGCAAATAAATCACATTGCACAATTCATTTTTAGTAAATTCCCACCATAATGCATTAAGCTTTTTAGATGAATATCATAATGCTTTTGCATATCTAACAGAAATCATTTTGAACAACATTCTTTAATGCGTTAACATCTCTATAAATGTACAAGACAACACTAAATCGAGAAGATGCCATAACTATTGCAAGCACTACCTCATTTCCAGAGATTTGCTGGTGGCATTTACGCAGTGAAAAGTTTACTCCCACTCTTTAATGTGAGAATGAAGATCGCTCATCTTTATATACAACCGCCACTAAAACCATTTCATCTGAAACAGTTCAGAACATAATGTCAGCCCACTCCATATATCTGAAGCTCATTACAGGGGAAAAAGGTTTGCAGTAATTAATTACCCTGCTAATTGGGCCCTCAGCAGTATTATTGTCTGTGTCTGTGAAGCTTATTTAGTGTACAAACGAGACCTGCCGCATGATTGTTTCTCTGGCTTTAGGAGGCTCATACGCTGGGCTATTAGCACAATGACTATCATTCAGTTTACCGACACTGAGAGTTCAGTCTGGTACTGAAAAGCCTTTATGAGAGAATTTATTTTGATATATTTATATCTCTCTAGCTCTCACTCTGTCTTTAATTCCACCTGTGCATATGTGTGTGGGTCTGTGTTCTTGTGTCTTTGTCTGCCAAACCTATTTTTTAATAATGTACTTGAGAAGCTGTGCCCTGATTGCCAGCTAGTTACGTCAAGCGAAAAAGCAAAAGCTTGGAAACACAATAAGAGTCTTAATATATTTATAGATTGTTTTAATATGAAAATAAAATTAGATGCTCAAGTCTTTATGGATGCTCTGGTGATAATAAATTTACACCTTGTCAACAGCTCAAAGTGTTCTACATTTTCTTTCTGTGTTTTAGTCTTTATTTATTCCCAGTACGGTGTGTTAGTGGGATGTGTGAGCTGTTTCGTTTTATTATAAAAATAAACTATTGTAATTGTATGTGTAAATGTAACTTTTATTTGTTTCACACAGCAAGCATGGCAGATCTTCAGAACATTTCTTGTGGTAAAGCAGAGCTGCAGCCGGAGGCCATAACTGATATTGGTGTGCTGGCATCCAAGAAAGAACCTCCAGCAGGCTACTATATTGTGAGTTTGTAATTACCAAATATGTGTGTGATTTGGAACCTTAAATCTATAAATAAGAATATAATAGGCAGTCATTAATCCAGTTTCATATACACACTTTCACTGTCACTTTCACTTTTTTTCATCATTAAATACAACATCATCAACATAAAATGTAACCTAAAAATCCAATAACAACTGAATATAATAAGGAGAAAAATAAGTATTTATCTAAAATATAATCAAATGTAATTTGTCATTCAGGAGCATCTGGGAATGTCATGTTTTTTTTAAAGTAATATAATATTTCACTATATATTAAATGGTAATTTAAATTTTTGTAGTGTATACTGGAGTAAAACAAAATTGATTGTCTGTTAACTGTTAAAAAGGTAGCAGTTTTAAATAAAAATTACAAATGTGTTTTTTTTTTCCCCCAGTAAATCATAACAAAAATATCAGGAAACATAAAGATTCTACAGTTTTTATCTTTTTATTTATATATTTTTTGCATATATTTGCTTGTTAATTGTAATACAATTTACCGTAACATTTTACCATATCATTTTACTGTAAAATTCCCTACAGTGATGATTTTCAAATTTTTAGGGTTATTACACAAACTCATGTCATGTCTTTTATTTTGAAGCTTGGTTATGTGTTCTTCTTCTGTGTTCTGGCGTAGACTGAATTTTCACTGGTTCATTTAGCTGGTTAAATCTAGTTGTAGATTAGTTGTGTTCTGTGATTGGTTCTCAATTGTTTCTCTTGCCTTCTAGTTTGCTTGCTATTTAGCTTCAGTGCATTCAAGCCCTCAAGTTTCTCTTATCCTATATCAAACATTGTTCAGTATTGAGAGGTATTGATTGGTAAGTTCTTTTTTTTTGTAGTTAAAATCTATTCATGTTTTGTAGAAATAAATCTGCATTAGGTGTTTATTTTCTTTCCTTCCTAAAAGGTTGCAACATAATTTATTGATGAGGTTTGGTTTTATTTCTGCTCTTCCTCTGGCCGGCTAAAAGCCGTGAATCCTTCGGCTTACCCTGAGGATAGATTTTAACAACTCTTTCAGATGAGGCCTCCAACAGAGCTTGGCACCAGTGCCCTGTGTTTGTTTAGGACTCAGATGGCACTGACACAAGGGTGGCTGCGCTTCTGCAACTCTCAGCAATCCCAGAGCGCTGAGAGGGGAAACTAGGACAACAGTATCAATGGCCTCTAGGAAAATGTTTTGTGTGTGTGTGTATCTGTTGTGTATGTGGGTGTGCCTTAAAAAACACTGAGAAAAGAACCAGGGCGGAAAGAGAGAGGGGAAGTTTTGTGAATAAAACAAAGCACAAAGCAAACACTGTATAAAACAACCCTGCGTTAAGCTTACGGGCAGCTAGAGTTCTTCCTCTCCGCTTTCCTCTTCTCCCTCCGTTTTCTTTCTTCTCTCTCTCACTTCCCGCCCCACCCGCCAGTCCCCAACTGTTGCCGTCTCCGGCGGGTTGTCTGAGGGTTGGCACGTTGCTGGGGTTCTGCCCACTGGCGCTGAGGATCCGGTGTACGCCACATGGTACCAACGTGTTCTCAGAGGCCCTGTTCCGCTTGGCCTTTCCCTCCATCACACGCAGCAGGATGCGACTGTTTCACTTTGTTTGCACAAACAAACACATTTATTTATTAACAACCTTTATACAACCAAATATGAATGAAATTGAAAGATTTTAAGAGCTAGTTTTAGTAAGTGTTCTGAAGTTTGACTACTGATTAATCGGTAGCTTCTAACAGTCAAATTTGTCCACTGTGTCACTTTTCTTGGGCAAACAAACATATTAATAACCTTTAAATGACTAAATATAAAAATTAATCTTTCTACCAACTTTTAGTAGCTAGGTTTAGCAAGTATTAATTTTAAATTAATTAACAGCTTCTGGCAATCCATGTCTCGCTTTGCACAAATGAATGTTTATTAAATTACTGTGTAACCAAATGTAAAGTAAATTAAATAATATTAGTTTTTTTAGCTGCTAGTTTTAGCAAGTGTCTTGAACTCTTGAAAACTCGATTGTCAACAGCTTTCAACAGTACTTACCTCTTTTTTTCACATCCAAATATAATCAAACACTCATAGCTATTTTGTTTTTGACTTGGATGCAACTGCTTCACTTTGTTTGTTAAAACAAACATGTTTATTTATTAACAACCTTTACTTAACTTTGGTTGCTAGTTTTAACTTCAAAAGCTTCAAAGCTTTGGCTTTAAACTCTGAGTATTAATAGTTTGTTAGTACTAACCAACAGTAGTAGTCTAACCAGCAGGACGAAATGATTTTGTTTTGTGTTTTCGCAAAACAAATACAACAACCTTCAAACAACCTGATATAAACAAAAGCTGAACGGTTTGTTTGTTTTTAAGAGCTAGTTTCAGCAAGTGTCTTAAAGTTTTTTTTGATTATCATTCATCATTCAATTGTCTCACTTTGCTTTTGCAAACAAAAAAAGTCCAACTTTCTTTGCTGTTATTAACAACCTTTACTCAGTTAAATAGAAGACAAATTTATTTAAAAAGTAGTTAATTTTAGTTAGAATTCTGAGCTTTATCAACAATCTCAAAACAGATGCAACCAGCAAACCACAAGGCACAGGAGACTTAGTACTTAAGTGTCACTTGATTAAGTGTGAAGAGTTTTCTTCATACTTCTCCCTTTGCTAGTCCCAGTGCTTAGCAACTGTTTCCACATTCAGGCTGCGTTGCCTGCCCTGGTTGCGCGGTGGCATACAGACTCCTTTGGTGCCTGGTTCCTCCCTGTTTGACTTTGGGCTTCACAGCTCCGGCTCTTTGTTTACGCTGACAAGAGGAGCGGGGCACTGACCTGGAAAAAGTGGCCAGGACGGGTTGTCTTGTAAAGGGAGGAGGGAGCCGGTGAAGGAGGGGAGGATATTGTGGTTGATGTATAGACTCCTCCTGAGAGCTTTCGTCCTAGCTAACGGCTGCTGAGGCTGTAGCTCTACCACACTCTTGCTGTCTCTGTTTTCCTCGATGTCCGTTTCCTTGTCAGGTTGTCTGTCTTTTCTGAAAGTTTAATGTATGCCTGTCAACACATCAAAAAAGATCACTTCAGAGTTGTGTGCCATCCAAAACTGAATTTAAAATGGCAATTTAAAGGAACAGTTCACCCAAAAATGAAAATTTGCTGAAAATGTTCTCACCCCTCAGGCCATCCAAGATGTAGATGACTTTGTTTCTTCATCGGAACAGATTTGGAAAAAGAATTAGCATTACTGCCTTTGTAAGAAACAAATCCAAAACAAAGCAAGTAGTGTAATGCTTAATTTTCTCCAAATCTGCTCCAGTAAAGAAACAAACTCATCTACGTCCTGAATGGCCTGAAGTTAAGTACATTTTCAGCAAATGTTCATTTTTTTGGTGAACTATTCCTTTAATTCCAGTTTGGTTTCTATATTAAAGTTGAATTGAGATAAACGGGATGCAGAATTGAACTTTCTTCAATTCTAATTAAAATACAACTTGTATACTACTGCATGTCGATTTTTTAATAATACATTTGATTTTTCAGAATAAACGAATGAAACGTTATCATAATCATGTCATAAGAAATTTGATTTAGTTTATATAAGTTTCTTAATATTTATTTTAAGGAAACAAAAAATAAAGGCAATGATATATGCCTAATTAAATTAAATTAAACGTGTACAGAGCAGATCACTTTATTATATTTATTATATTATATTATAAAAATTGTGTTTTGCTACGTAATTACATTTCTGTTGTGTGATTGTTGAATTTCAATTCAGTCAATTACACTTTTTGTCATTGCATTTCTAATTTAACATCCTGTGGCAAATTTTTAAATAGTGATTGCATCACTACAGTTGTTTTAAAGGCAACTGCTTGCTTTCTACAGAGCACAATGAAGTCTCATTTAGCTTGTTCAGGGCCTTCTTTGTGAGGTGTTGTCTCATCCTTGTTGTCCCATGGGGGGCCGGTGGTATTTTTACCCTTTTTGGAGGCTGAAGATTCTTCTCCACTTGCGTAGGGCTCTAATGAGATGGAGTGAGAGCTCAAGCAAGCCTTAATTAAGCCAAGTATGCACAGAGCAGGGCAAAAAAAGGGAACATGCACATTGTCCATACATTAACTGGATCTCACCTCAATGCACATTCTCTTCTCTGTGTATTTTTTTTCTTTTCACGTAGGTTGCACAAACAACAGATGGCTTCGACGCCAACCTGTGGAAGGACAGCATATTCAAATCCAAGGTCACACGCTATCTTTGCTTCACCCGAGCTGCCACCTCCAAAAATGTAAGTGAAAACGTGTACGTTTTAACATGCTCATTGCAAGTTTTTCTCCAGTTTCTTCACACGCCGTCATAGAGTGCGTTTGCCACGTTTGCTTCAGTCCGTCCCTCATTAGAGTTCTGCTCAGATCTTTGATCACAAACTCCTTCAAAATATGTTCCGTCCTTTAAAGTGAAGTAAACCGAATGCAAATACTACTCTGAATTTAGAATGGTTTGAGATTTTTTTTTCTTCCACTTGATGTATGAAGTCCCAGCATGCTTGCATTTGAAAATTTGTTGATGATCTCCAGTTCTCCCGAAGGAATTTGGTTTATGATTATTCATAAACGCAACTCTGCGCGTTAGTAGTTTACGATTTCATTTGGCTCAATTAACCTGGTCCCTGTAGACAGTTTGGATACCTCCCAGCCATTCATCAAAGATGGAGAAAACATCCAAAAAATGTCAAACTTTTGGTTATGGGGATTCTTGCTTATGAAATATGACACATCAAACAGCCATCCAATATGCCTTCTAAAGGAGCACCTATTTTAAAAGATTCCTCTGTGAATTGAAACTATTTGAACATTTACCTCTCGTTTGGCTGAACTAAATTGAGAATGAGTGCCTTTTTATGTGCAGGTATCTGTCTTGAAAGTGAAACAGGTGGCCCAGTCATGCTTTTCAGGTTATCGGTCTTCATTTAACGTGAACAACGCAAAGCTTGAGCTGCCCTACCTTTATTGTGCCTCCATTTGCTGTGTAAGCGAAGGAAATCACATATGTCTTTTTAGAAAACATTCTGTACTTGCTCTCTGTCTAGGATTAAAGTTCCTAAAAAATATGTATTCATTTGAATGGACTTTGTGTTCATAATTGAGTCTAGCCTACTGATGGGTTGCTTGTAGGGTTTGTGAGGATGGTGAAAATAGGCTGATGATGAGCTTGTTTGGGTGGGTCATTGTTATTCAGTGTTACATCTCACCATTGCATCTGCTTTTTTTT
>SCHK01204723.1:0-10691 GCA_004124795.1 Poropuntius huangchuchieni
GGGGAGGGGGTCCTCCTCGGTTCGTTCGCGATAGCATATGTGTGGGTGGCGCTATCAAAACAGGGGGGAGAACCTTTTGGGGCAGGGGCGTGTTTGTTTTGGTGATTTCAAATATCAACATTGGCTTTCAGAAAACGTAGATCCCGCCTTTAAGGGTTAGGATGCTTTCTGAATGACTTTTTTTTTTCTTTCATTCTTTACTAGGATCTTTTCTTTAATTTAAAGAGGAAACTTTCATAGAAATTTTTCATAGAAATTTTTACTAGGAGCAACTCTTTGCACTAAGATTTTTCATGAATATAGGGTTGCAAATAAAACCTTTGGTCCTGTCTCAAATCTCACCCTAAAAACCCTCACTGAGTCCTCACTTTTGTGATGTAATGCTGCTTTGACTGTTGGACAGAAGTCTACTGTGGAGCTCGCTTCAGCAAAAGGGCGAATAATAGCTGCGGGGGGGGGGCACACGAGCACCCTTAAAGCTAAAATGACGAACAGGACACCCTACAGTGTCTTGGACTTAGCGGATACGTGTACACCGTGGCCACTGTAAGTCCGCAAGACCGTAAGTGCACATGAAATGTGCTATTTGGGACGGGATTGTGGGTGTGTTATTCTTTTAGCCATGTTCTGTCGATGTGGCATCAGAATAATTAGTCAACAGTTACAGCTCAGAACCGAGTACCCACGGGGAAATACGGCAGGTTTCAAGTCACATACTTGCCGCTAGCTAAGCAATTGCCATTGAGATGAATGTGAATTCTAATAGTAGCTTTCTCCAGGTATTCGAAAAATCCTCAATCTTGGCTGTGTATTTAATCCTCTGAAACAATGCTTTCTCTGCTGCCGCTTATTTGTCTTTGTCGCAAGAAAATACATGCCCCAACTGTTCCCCTCCATAATATTTAGAGATTTAAAAATGAGAAATCTACTCAAGCGAGTCGAAATCTCCAGCACTCTCTCATCCGACAGCTGCCGAGTTCGTCTCCCACCTTTCCTGCCAGCTTCTCTGTTTTCCTGTTATAAAAATGTCTCCCCGGAGATGCCGGCCCGGACACGATTCATTTAGTTAACAAATCGGAGTGATTACAAGCCCAGATTGGTGCTGAGGCAGGTTCTCTGTCATCAGTGGCTGCTCAGAGTGCAGCGTGTGCAGTATGAAGGTCTCACCTGAGCTTTATGTAGCTCGGCCCTCTCTCTCTCTCTCCACCCATTTCCTCCACTAAAGCTCAGCCACTGCTGACAACACATAACGCTTTAATTAGCGAACCCATTGAGAAATATAACCTTCACTTTTTGGTCTCCAGCAGGGAATTTGAGTCATTTCCCATAATTGGAAAAATAAGTTGAATTAAAGTTTTTTCAGTTTTTTAAGCACACCCACACCATCAAAAGGTAGGTTATAAAGACCTCAAACCCCTGATTCACTACCCCTAATCCGCATATTATGATGGGAGTGTTTGTATGGAGAGAGCAGTTGGTGTCTTTAATAGGTCCCTACCCTCTTCAGACCGATGGAACCCTAGAGGAGAAAGCCTTACGTAACATGTTTTTGCAGAGGAACACAAGCACTTATCAGGAGAGCCTATTAACCACTAACGAGACATTAAGCATCTATTTGCTTGTCAGCAACTTTAGAGCCATTACAGACAATATAGACATGTGTCCAAACCCGAGGACAAGGAATAGCAAGAAACGAATCTATTCCCAGGAACCAGGACATAGTCCCGACTGAATCTAATAAGATTTGGCAGAGTGGTTCAGGAGGGTCTCAAGTTCTTTCACGCCTAATTTAGACTCCCTATTTTGCATTTTCATGTGCATTTTAGCTTTTAACCATTGAACCAAATGGCTTAGAAAAAAAATTGATTTCTTGGGGGTTGCCAAGTCCTGTAACAATTATAACTTTTTTTTAAATTGCATTTTTCCCATGTAACACATAAATAGAATCAACCGAGAATATGAGAAACAAGATGTGAGGCTATACAGTATCCAGCGGAATATATTTTCTTTATAAATATAATTTCTACATCAATATGGGTACACGTAAAAAACAAGTTAGGTCAAAAGTATTATAAATAATCAAAAAGTAGTCTGATTGTTTTACCTGAAACGTGTAATATAATGGACTACAATTTGTAAGCAATCTACCCAGCACTGACAGTATCTTGCATCTGATTCTAACCGATTTGATCAATCTTTTCGTCCTGATTATAAATGTACTGCTAATTGAGAGTGGATCATGTTCAGTTCTAACACGTTAGGACAATAATCACAGAAGAGACATTAGCCTTAGAGGGATTTTTTTATCCTTTCAACTAACCGAAGAACTACATTCACAGAATTATGGGATATCACAGGCAGTGACATCTATGGTGACTCGAAATGGATGGAGGTACTTCAGTAGATAGTGTTTCATTTAATAAAAAAGGAAAACATCCCTGTCTGTGTTCCAAAGACAAATTAAATTTACTAAGCACAGAGCATGAGACCATTTCTTGACACAATGTTGTTTAAGCCAAATCATTTGACCCAATTCCATCAAATTATCTTCATTTTGACAGTTTAAAGACCCAACAAGACAATTTGTTTGGTGAGGCAGAAAATGACTCTGCTGGTCAGCCGAAGGTCAGTGACTCAGCACAGCTGATACTATGGAAACTACTTCAGCACCAGACACCCTAATCACCAATAATTACAGGGTGAATCCAATCTATTACTAATTAGAAACTCTAATCTAGCACTCTGTTTGTGTGGATGCTAGAATGCCTGTAATTTTCTCAATTTTAGCAGAGCGATATAACATTATTAAAGTATTTCAGACAGTATTAGGCAATTAGTATGAGTCTTACACTATAAATACAAGCACTCATAAACATTTCAGTGTTGTGTTGAGATGTGCAATCTACATGTGTGTGCAAGACAGTGTCTTCCTTTATTACAATAATCAACAACTTTAATTAACTAACACGCTAACGGCCTCCACAGTAATTACTGCACCAAGAATGTTTCAGACTTGAATCTGAATGTGCAATAAATTAGCTGTGCACATTTATACCCCTTTACATGCAAACAAGTCAGCTGTCTTGGCATGCATTCAGTTTACCAGATAACAAGCTAATTTGTGGCTCTGATTGGAGTCACTGTTTTTCACTATGGATTCACCACTTGATATTGCTGAAGGTCTTTTAGAGCAGTACGTAAAACAAAACAAATAATAAGATGCATCTTATTCTGGCCAAAAATCGCCCACTTAAACAGGAAGAGATAATCTGATTGATGCGTAAGGCAGGTTTTTTTAATGAAACAGACAATACCAAAATAGCAGCATGGAACAAGAGTGAACTGTTGTTAAATTTCCATTCATGCATTTGGGAGACGCTTTTATCCAAATTGCATTCAAGGCACACGTTTGATCAGTTCTTGCTTTCCCATGAACCCATGACCTTGCCTGCCCATGGTGGCATCGTGCTCTACTGTTAAAGCTACAATGTTTATTAAAATATTGTGACTTTTTATCCCTCTAATATTAACCCTGTAACTTGTAGACAAAACTTTGTTTCCCAGAAAATCTGCTGAGAACTGCCAGGATGTTGCACAGCGTTCAGCTGTCTGATTAGAGCTTGCAATTACTACAAATGAATGGCAGTTTTGTGTGCTATATACACGTGGGCGGCCCTTGTGCGAGGTTAAGACTGTATTAGACAATCAAGATGAATGCTCCTGCAACACTTATTCATAAACGACAGCAAATGGAGCTCATTCTTGATTATATAACATCTCATGAAAGAGTCTCACTAATACGTGCTTAAATGAAGTATAAAGCATAATGGTCAATGAATCGAATGCGAATTTCAATGCCGTTTCAAACCTTGCATGAAACAGGTGTATGCTTCTTCCCTTTCACCAAGAATTTAGCTAAAACCGCTTGTGCCTGCAGTGTAAGCTAGGAGCGGTGCCTCGGGTAAAGCAGCATTGGGAAGCATCAGATGCTCTCAGTGCAAAAACAGACACTGACTAATAAATACATCAGAAATTCTTATCTGAGGATGTTTTAAGGGCCTCTAATTAACCACAGCCAACAAGATACAACGCTGGCATGATGAGTTGACACTAAAAGGGAGGAAGGAAACAGAGAGAGAATAAGAGCGAACTTAATGCAGTCAGTGGCCATGAAGTAGGCTGCCGTTCTTTTTTTTCGGTAATGGCCTTTAATTGGAAGTGGAGTCATGCATTACGCACAGACAGCCAAAGACAGGAAAATAAAAATCTACGTCATGCATCGTTCATCACAAGCATTTTGAAACAAAATTAGACATATTAACGTCAACATTCGAGACTAACAACTGAGTAAGAATAAGTGAAACACAAATATGCATAAGGCTCAGGAGTCTCTGACAGCTTTTGAATAGTCTTAACAGCTCTGAAACATTCTTTGAAAAGCATTCAATCATTATGAAACACGGGTCAGGGATGTCCAGGTGCCCATATGGCACTGCAATCTCAAGCAGCTTTAGCGAAATTGAGAATGAAAACGCAATTAGCAAATTGTCTGTAGGTGAGACACATTTCTGACTCTGAGAATAACTGCATTGTGGGCTACTTGGTATGCTGTTCGCACCATACGTCCCAAAAGAGATGAGTTTTATTTTTTTATAGCAACTTTAATAACCAAGCAATACATATAGAGTCATTGCAGCAGAATCCTCTATTCAATTAAACAGGTTTTTCTCTCATTTTCCATCTTATTTTGCCAGTACGCCACATTGTGGAACTGTAATTACAGGCTGTTTTTTTCCCTTTTCAGTGCATTGGCTGTGGGATGGACAGTTGTTATGAGTTAGTCCATTTTGCAGCAGCTCATTAGGCCTGTGTTTCTCTTGACGCAGGCTGAGTTTCATTATCTCTGTTTTAGTGCAGAGATCAGCTCGGTGCTTATCAAAGCTTGACAGATGACGAAATGAAAGTCTTTGTCATTGCTTTCACCAACAGGCCTAATTGAATGTGTCTCTAAGATGCTCAAAAGCCCGTAAAAGTCTGGTAAATGAAATCAATACAGCATGAATACAAGCGGACAGGTCTGTGCTAACTGGTGGCACATGGATCTTTTGCTCTGAAAGTAATGAAAACAACATAGTATCTCATTTCGATGATGCACAGGATTGGGTTTAGACAATACTGCCTTTGTTACAGAACTAAATGTCGCTCCTCTCAATAATGTTACATCTTACATAAGGTTGCCTAGCAACGTTACCAAAAAAGTCAAAGCACAGCCAACCATATCTATATATTAAACCAAAAAGTGGAATATACAGTATGCATTTCTAAGCTTCATTTGTGATGCCTCCCGAAGTTAATACGATCAAAAATGTAATCATCAGCTATATTTCCTCATACAGACCAACATAACCAGATAAAATAACAGCTCTGTCATATTGTACCATTTCATGACAACTAATCACCTTTCATAATTTTTAATGCAAAAAACAGATATATTATTTCCGTTTAAGCTTACGTTTATCATATTTGATATGCTCATGAGTCGTGAATTTATATATGAATATAGAAACTTAATATTACACCTGTTTTTTGTTTTTTGTTTTTTTCAAAAGACAGTGCTTTTTTAATTAAACAGTGCAATTTAAATAGATTACTTTTACATTTAATGGATGGACCAAAATTATATATGTTTCAAAGATGAATTAAAGGCTTATGGGTTTAGAACAACATGACAGTGAGTAAATTATGTATCACTGCACAAAATGATTGAGAGGCAGAAAATTATTAAATGTAATTATTAAACTACTTAAACAATATAAAATTAAATGAAATCATTAAAAACAGAATTTCGTATTTTCTTTTGATTTCCAAGGTTAAGAGGGTATTTACACAATACCATTTTCAACTAAAAACAGAAAACGTTCACGCATTTTGGCTGTTCTTTTACGCAACAACAGCGTTTTGGGGTCTGAAGATGCAAACTATTGAAAATGGGGCTCAAAGTGCAATATTTTGAGAACAACACTGTTATTACCTCTGTGTAAACTACAAAAAACACAACCCGATCTCATGAAAGTTCCTAGCAATAGCACGAGTTTATGTTTTGATTTGGCAAACTATTTATACACAGAAAATGACTTTGTCATGCATATGATATGCAATAGGTCGGATTAGAGTTGTGGGGTAGATGCGTATCATACAGTATGTATGCGAAAACTGCATATTATTTGCACGCCAAGAAATTGCGTATCATATGTACATGAAAACTGCGTATTATATGCACGTCGAACATGTGCATATCATATGCATGCCAAAGTCAATTTCTGCTCATCAATAGCATGATTTTCTGTTTGTATCTGGTGTACTATTTCTATGCATTTTCATGAGACATTCATGCTCATGAAAACATGAATTTGTCATGCAAATGTGTATTATGTGGTCAGTCTATAGGTATGTGTGCAGGTGTGTAGTGTTTCTTTACAAAGTGACACCGCCAACTACTGGCTTGGCATACTTCATACAGCACTTTTAGTTTTTTTCGTGGTTCCACATGAACACTGGGATTATTTTGACAACATTGTCATCTGTACACAAAACATTTCGAATACGTAAAGGAAAAATAAATTCATTTTTGAAATATCATTGTCATGTAAACATATCCTAAGCATTTCTTAATCGTGTTCATGACAGGCTTTTGTGAGCTTACCCCTGTTATTAGGTCTAAATGTCAGCCCACAACTGCTATCCTTTCTCTCGTAAACACTAAAAGCATAAACTCACTTTCCTGCTATTCTCTGCTGTCACTCTGCTGGTGATGGTACGAGGAATTTACTGGTAAACAACTCAATGCTGGTGTTTCATAAAGGCTCTCCTTCTCTATTCTAAGGTGTTCTGTGGTCACTGACTGCACTAACGCAACTGTCCCGAGAGACCTCACAGTATGGAACCAGAAATGTTTCTAGGACAGGCTGATCTGATGAGTTCAGGCTCCCTCTAGCTCTCTCTCTCTCTCTTTCTCTGTAAGCAGTAAAAGAATGGAAGGGCTGGGTGAAACGGTGCTACAGAGCTCCCAACACAGATTTGGTGTTTGAGGACATGGTTTTCTCTGTAAATGCATTAGAGTAGTGCTGAGACATGCACAGGCTGAGTGGAGGCCGGCTGCAGCAAAGTGCCGACCGTCTGCGGTTCCTAACCTTCTAACATCACACAATGTGATTTAACCAAGTAGAACATGTCCCTGTTCCAACCTGAGTTACTCAGTTCATTTTAAAATGAAGGGCCTGCAGCAGCCAAGCAACTGCCTGTTAGATGAATGCAAACGCAGATGGATAACTACCTACTTACAGTAGTCAAAAATAGAAAGAATGCTAATGGAATTTGGGGTTACACTTTATTTTTATAGTCCACTTTAAGTATTCTACTAACATCCTACTAATATCCTATTAACTTTGCCAATGTATTTACATTGCAGATAACGCAATTTGCAACTAACTAACTCTCGTTAGAGCATGAGTAGACACTTAATTTAGGGTTAGTAGGGTTAGTACAATAAGTTGACATGCACTTATAGTCATTAGAATGTCTGTTGGGGGACCATCAGATATGTGTTATCAGACTACTAATAATTTAATGACTACTTGTTGGCATGTAGTTGCAAAGTTACTTATAGTTAGCAGAATGTCTAAAGTGGACTACCAAAATAAAGTGTTACCAAATTTGGAACAAAATCCTATAAGGATCATACAGGAATCCTTTTAAGACACCACAATGATGCAGATACGATCCAACATCCCAATTTTAACTTCCTCACTCTTTTGATTTTATACCATTTGGATTGGTTTCAAATTATGAATGAAATTCCATTAGCGCTTTTTAGGACTGTTTTCACTCAATTAAATCACTTAAAATCTCTAAATTAAATCATGAAGTAATCAAGTAGTGGACGCATCACTTTGAGATAATGGCACATATATAGACATATTTTATACCGGTACAGTAATATTCTCTGCCATTCTACTTTGATAACACTGTGGAAGCGCGGTTGTATGGATGCAGAGAGAACACATGAATAAATGTAGAACACACTTTCATTTTCTCCATTCACCCTCAGGCTATCGCCCTCCTTCAGCAATAATTACTTCCACATTAAATACTCTCTTCCCCATCTAGACGTGAAAACGCAGGGACTCTCTCACACTTATCTGTCATAACCATTTAAGGGATCTGCTTTTTGTAGTTCATGATCACGTTAACTCAGCACAAGGCAAACAGACTTTGGAGACTTGAAAGAGGACAAAACAAGCAAATTGAGGTTAATATTTAATTTTGTCTCTGTGTAAAAGTCCTTCTGAACTCTCTAATTTGGCTTCAGAGTGACACACTTTCCTCCCACTGTGCAATGTTAACTTCGCTATTAACTTTCTTGTCCTAGCTTGACACTTTGATAAATCAGAAGATTAGCATGTGTGTTTTTTTAAACCCATGACATTACTAACCTGATGAAAACAGAGGTATAGTACATCTGCGTGTGACCAGTGTATAAGTAAATCCATGTGCCTAGATGAAGTAACATTGTGTATGTTGAGGAAAGGAGAAGGCCAAGCACCGAACCCTGAGGTATTCCAGTGGTTAGCTGATGTGACTGTCCTCTACCCTACCCTGAATGTCTGCTTTTTAATAATGAGTGATTTCCAGTAGTTTATTCTGTTAAATGAAAGAAGAACTGAACTGAAATAATTTATTTAAGTGTTTTTCCCACGAACAAGCGTGGAGTAATCTTTGAATTTCAAACAGTGTCTAGTATGCTCCCTTATCAGGCAATATATAGAAGTACTAAGGCACCTTGAATGATTTAATTATTAGATCTGTGTTGTTTTCCATTAAAATATCTTAACATCTACAACATTTAACAAGCTACATTTACTTGAGAAGCAAAATAATGTAAGATAAGATTTTTTTTTTGTATATTTTGAATTAAATTCAGTTTATCTCACTATTAAATAGTTTTTTCTTGTTTCAATTTTAACTCAAATTAGTAAGCCTTTTATTAAACAAGAAAAACATTTTGCTAATGGTGTAAGAAAAACAAAGTTAATTTAAGACTTATCCAAAAGAAAATCTTAATAGCTTATGCAGCTTTGCTTTAAGTAAACTGATCTTATTTTCAGAATATTTAGATAGTGATAAAGAAAGTGATTTTCTGCAATGTAACAAGTCTCATAAAAACAATTTCTATTAAGCCACTAAATGAGTAGATAGACAATCAGCAAGGCAGATGCCTTTAGTTTTAGATAAAGTCTTTCTATCTGAGGACATCTGAAGGACATCTGGAGTCATTTGAAAAGAAAAATGAAAAGGTGTGTAAAGTCTCTCAATGTCAGCGCAGTATTTGTCTATTAACACCGCCTCCACCCTACCTTTCTAGGCCACTATGAAGAGCAGCAGGGGCACTCCATCACAGAGCAATCATGCAAAGTCTCCTGACTCCACAGAAGTAGAAATCTAGAGTGCCGCTGTCAGCAGTGGGAGAGTGAAAGAGAGAGAAAAAGACATGTAAAAAGACTATGGCATACTGTATATGCATCAGTTCTGCTTCTCTTTGAGATAAGTACTTTTACCGCACATCTCTTACCCTCACATATAAGGGTCTATCTTGATCTATTTTTGTTCGCCGGTTCCATCTTCTCTCTAAGACCATGGTCAATTTTTCATGAAGATGTGTCTAAGAGCAACTCTATTTACAGCCGCACATGAACAAACATTTTTTCCTTTCCTGGAAGACGTGCTGCTTTAGAGGTGTTTATACTCTTAATAAAATCAGTAAGAAAAAATAAAAAATAGGGCCCGATTGACTGTGCTAATAAGAAGGGATTTTCTTTATTGAATTTTCACAGGTGTTTTCCCAGTATTTTGAAATATGCATTGCATTGCATTGTGTTTATACACTATTATAACGTTTGTGTGAGCTAAAAAAAATTCAGAGGACAGATTTACAACAGGGAAATTTAACTTGAAAACGCAATCCCAAAAAAGAAGGGAGTGGAAAGTTATGCGGAAGAGTTACTGGCATTGCATGTACGAATTAAGTAATACAGACGCAACCAGTGCATTTCCATAACAACCAACACAATCTACCAAGAGCAATGCAAATTAACATAGAGTCACAAACAGATAGAGCAGAGCAGAGCAGAGCAGATCAGGTGCAGGTAATCTACTAACAACACAATGTGTAACAATTTCTCAACACATCTGTTCACTAGAAACAAAAAATACAGAGCAAACAGCATAGTCTTTCTATTGAAGCAGGTCGGCCAAAGACATTTTGCTGGTTAATTCAAATAAAAACATGGGAAAACAACCCAGTCTCACGGCAATTCGTACATATTTTACGAGGTGGCTAATTCGTACAAATTCATACGATAACGAATTAGCCACTTCGTAAAATACGTACAAATTGGTCGTGAGACTGTGTTGGAAAGCCGCGTCTTCATCAGCTATCAGTTAATAGTTATAATAAGCATATATGAACAACAATCATTTATGTATATTCATTTATGTATATAATAGCATACTATAAAGTGCATAATAAAACAAATTGGACAATTTCTTTTAATTTAATTTGATAAACTGTCAATTAAATGTGCTGTATGTAATTTTTTGACTCTACTAAAGCATAAAAATACCATAATATGTTT
>SCHK01204777.1:0-13366 GCA_004124795.1 Poropuntius huangchuchieni
ATTCTGTCATCATTTACTCACCCTTAAGTAGTTCCAAACCTTTATGAATTTTTTTGTTCTGCCAAAGACAAAGGAAGATATTTTGAAAAAAGTTTGTAACCAGGCTGTGTTTTGTCACCATTGACTTCCATAGTAGGAAAAAAAAAATACTATAGAAGTCAATGGTAACAAAACAAGGCCTGGTTACAAACGTTCTTCAAAACATCTTCCTTTGTGTTCGGCAAAAAAAAGAAATTCATACAGGTTTGGAACTACTTGAGGGTGAGTAAATGATGACAGAATTTTCATTTTTGGGTGAACTATCCCTTTAACTATAAAGCTCTTAATATAAAGCATATAACATAAAAATATTATTCAGATGCACTTGTATCAAACTGTATATCAATAAACACACCAATATCGCATCTTGTATGGTGCCCTGGGCCAACTGCCCCTTCTGCCACTCCTACATGAAATTAATTTTACATATTTTTTCTATTTGATATAAATGTATGTATTTAAATTATTCAGGAAAACAAATGAAAAAGTATAATAAATCCTTCGTAAAACTGTTTTGGACAGGGCCATTAAAGGGGCAGATATCAAAAACAAAAAATACATCTGAAAATGCCAAAATTAGCACCTCTTACTTTACCTGGTGGTTTAAAGTGTTTGTCTCTCATGTGGTTGATGAGCGTATCCTTGGAGACACTTTTATATGGGCACATCTTACACTTAAACTGCTGTACGATCACCACCTCCATCATTTCCTCTAGCTCAGCCATATCAGGGGTTCTGTGCTCAGGTTCATCCACCACCCCAGACTCCACCACTTCAGGCTCTGGGTGCGTGGAATAGGTCCCACTGCTACTTATGTAAGGGCCAGGCAAGTTATCATTGCAGTCCATTTGATCAGTGAGCTGGGACCCCACTGTGTCAGCCAGTGAGTGCTGAACGGCACCCTCGTCGGCATATAGCGAGCCCTGTGGTAAGTAGGAGTGCTGGGGATCTTCTACCACACTTTCTTCCTGCTCTGATGCTGAGACGTGCTCCCTGTCATCCATGCTGCTGTCTATATAACGTGAATGCTGTGGCCGCTCCACACTCTCGGCACCGTAATCCAAGTAGCCATCGCTGCACTCTACAATATACCGGGAGGAGCGAAACAAACGTCTCTGAGGGCTACTGTTCGTACCGCTGCACTCTGCTGCATAACGCCCTAGAGGTTCTTCTGAGTCTGCCACGTTGTAGTTGGTGACCCCTGAATGACGTGGGGTCTGGTCAGGTTCGGCTCCCGAGCACTCGATGTACCGAGCCTCTCTGGTTTGGTCCGGGTCGTCTCCTCCACTGCACTCTATGTACTGGGAATGCTGCGGCTGGTCTGGGCGGCTGCAGCTGCTGCTGCCATCATCGTGCTCACGGTATCCGGAGTGTCCAGGCTGGTCGGGTTCCACACTGCCCTGTGGGTTTTCTGACAGGTCTGCCTGGTCCAGGCAAGTGGAGGTAGGTCCATCAGCAAGGGCTTCAATTGCAATGCGGCTTGACAGAGCAGAAGAAGACATCTGGGCCACCATAGGAGCTCCTACACACAGTGAACAAAGGAAATGGCTAATTGAATATCCAAAAACTATGCCTATTTTAACATTATGTACTCCCCCTCATGTTGTTCCAATTCTGTATACATTTCTTCTGTGAAACAAAAAAAGAAGATATTTTGAAAAACGTTGGCAACTAAAGCGTTTCGGTTACTGTTGACTTCTATTGCATTTTTGTCCACTCAATGGGAACTGAAAGAGTTTATTTACCAACATTCCCAACATGTTTTTTTTTCATACAGGTTTAGAATGGCAGGATGGGGAGAAAAATTTAATTTTTACATGGACTATCCCTTTAAGTCAATTTTTTTAAATTATTTTCTGCAATGAGTATGGAACTACTAGCACATTTTGGTCAAATAATATACTAATTAACAATTTATGCATTTAAAATCTAGATTAGTCACATAAACAAGATCATAAACAAGACAAAAAAGGAATTTTACTACAATATAAATATTGACAGCACCATATGTAGGACGTAGGGATAGTTTAGCCAAAAAATGAAAAATCAGCCATAATCTACTAATGCTCCTGTTGTTAAAACTTTTATGATTTGTATTTTTTTGTGGAACAGGATTTGGTCATTTAGCACAGTGATTGTCATCCTTTCTAACAAAAAAAGAACTCCAGAAGTTTGGAGGTGAATTAATATAATAAATATATTTTGATTCTTATTTTATCTTATTTCAAAGCTTGTTTTGTTTCCTAACAACCACAGAGTATAAGTGAAAAACAGTATGTGAAAAGAGTAGTATGTCCAAATTCACAGTATTCATAAAACAGTAGGTGAAAAGTACCCAGATGCTCTATTACTATCTATTTTAATCACTTAAAAGAAGTTTCACCTATTTATAGAGTACGTGATTCTACATACGACCCTTTACTTTGAACTCTATGGATCTTTCTCACCATCATCAGGACCTTGAAGTATCAGATACTGTGTGGTCTCTGCACTGCCATCCTCTGCGCTCGTAACTGCAATACATCCTGTAAAATGGGCACAGAAACACAGTATTGACATTGAATACTACATACACATAAAGATGACAATGTCTACCATATTAAATACCTTGGCTGTGATAAGAAAGAAGAGGTTTTTCTACCATTCATAATGTCAGGTCCAATGGTGGATTCGATGATCTTGTCGATAGCTGAGCCGAGATCTGAGGATGTGGAAGCAGTGGAATCAGAAACCATCATTCCTCCTTCAGAAACAGCGCTGGAGTGGACCAGGACCTGGACAGACTCTGACACCAGGACCGACTGTGTCACTGTGGAGACGCTGGACACACTGGTTGACTGCGCGACAGAAGAGGAGTCTGGGAGATGAACTCTTCGCACATCTGTACTGGAGCTTGTCTCTGGGATAAAAACCTAAAGCGCAACCCAAAAAAATAACTTTAATATGAATTACACACTAACATGAGAAGATATAAGTGTGTGGGTTGTGTTGTTTGTCTTACCACAAGTCCCTCAGAGCTCTGTCCTACATGACAGTCTGATTCTGGGGCCGGGGCAGGAGGAGCCGCCGCATCGCTGCTATCGGCAGACATGGCTTCTGAAGACTCCATGCCCATGCCGCTTTCTGACGGCTCCTCCATCCCAGAATGCCCCACATCACTGCTGCTCTCCACCTCCATCTCCTCAGAGTCCATCACTGCTCTGTGGGAAAGTGTCTGTTACTCAGTAATGCAGAACTAAGATGGACATTGCATTCTGAATAATACATGCAAGGGCATTGGTGATGGCAAGCGCACAAAGTGTAAAGAAGTAATTATTTTATTGAAAAATGTTTTAAAAATGTATTTTGATGTATAAACATGATTTTGTGGAAGTTCAGTATTTAAATATTTATATTAACGATATTTTAACAAAGTTTGAAGCTAGTAAAAATTTCTAAACAGACAATAAGCCCTTCATTCAGCAAGGATACATTACATTTATCAGCAAAGACTATTTTGTATAATTGCTGTTCTTTTGAATTCTTTATATTCATCAAACATCATGGATTAATCATCATCATGGATTCCACAAAAAATATTAAGCTGCACAACTGTTCGCTCAAAATAACAGAAAGGAATGTTTCTTGAGCAGCAAATCAGCATATTAGAATCATTTCTAAAGGAACATGTGACCCTGAAAATGGGAATAATGTTTACTGAAAATTCACAGAAATAATATACATATTCAAACATATTAGATAAAAAAAAGAGTTAATTCATACTGAAATAATATTTTAAAATCTCAAGTTTTTTTATTTTTTATTATTAAATAAATGCAGCCTTAGTGAGCATAAGAGAATTCTTTAAAAACCTAAAAAAAAAAAANGTCAAGTTTTTTTATTTTTTATTATTAAATAGATGCAGCCTTGGTGAGCATAAGAGAATTCTTTAAAAACCTAAAAAAAAAAAGTATCAATATGAACACACAATTTTTTAACGGAAATGTACACATATAAAATTATTTATCATATAGATATATTGTTTCTCACCATTAAAAGAATTCATACTCTACAAACAAAAAATAGATTTGTTAAAATCATATTATGTTGGAGATACAGTGGGTTTATATGATTGTTTCTATAATTACATAATATATACTTGTTTTTATAATTGTGTAAATTATTTTGCGGTAATCTGTGAGCTATGAAAATTAAAACCTATGCAAAAATGCTAAATATTTTCTTTCATTCAGTTTTAACAACTGGATAGATCCACTTGCATATTTTCTGCAGAATTTGCACAGAAGCCTTGTTGGAATGAAGTTGCACTAGATTTTTCTTAAAAAACTAGAATTTTCTCAGTATTTATTGCATCACAGAGTACTTATATATATATATATATATATATATATATTGTGTTGTATTGTATTGTATTTATTGTTGTTCCCTACTCTGTGATGTATGTCTACTGCTGTAAGTTAGTGTCAAATTCCCCCAGAGGGTGAATACAGTTTTCTCGTGATGGCACCTTTCTAGGTCACTCAAGCACATTATACGCTTACCAGCAAAACCACAAGCCAGCGTGGTCCCCATTAAATTCATTTAAACAACAGAAAACTTCATCTAAAACATTTGATTTCTCACAGGTCCTCTACTGACATCAATCCCTCCCCACCAAAACACCCATCTAGCTTGTGTTTGGGACATAAAATCTTTCCCTTGACTCAAACTTATGAAGGACAAAAGGGGTTTTGTCCTTGCTCAACATATCACGTTCTGATGCTCCGCACACTGACATTTTTAAAAAGAAAATGTCACTACATTTCAGTCCTCTCATAGACCGTAGCTACTCTCTTCTCTCGTTTCTATCTCTATACTAAGCGCGTGTATGTGCTGCCCTTCTTCCTGCCTGCTCGCGCAGCGCCATTTTCCCTCCCGCCGCTGCGAGTTTATTTTTTTCCGCTCAGGCGATATGAAGAACCGCTCGGGGACCTCGAGGGCCTGCGCGAGCAGGGAGAGCCAGTTCGCCCGAATGTTTTTCTCTTGCCCATCATGGAAGAAACTGTATTTGTACACAAGTCTACACCATTATTTTGAGCTACGATTTTTTCTTACCTTGAACGGACGAGTATTTTGCTCTTCACGCTCGCGAATGAGGCGAAATAAAATAGATGTTTGAAAGCGAATAGTTGGTAATGGTTTCTAGTCGGGCGCCATCAGCGTCTCCTCGCTTCCTGTCCTCAAAGCTGGCCGGATCTCATTTATCCGTCTCGGGGAAAAGACGAGAGGGACAGACCCTTAATCTGCTTATAATGTATCACGATTTATTTTAAAAGTGATGTTCTGTTTGGAGAACATGAATATGGAACATCTCACTTCATCTTTGAAGTGTTTTGTCCAATAATGTTGTGAACCGGAGGACTAATTGCTCTCAGAGGTTGAAACCAGCGAGTGTCTCGCGGATTAATATGACACCGGTTGTTTATCTTAAGATCCTCGTTTATAATTTTTGATTACGCCAAAATAAACATCTTTTATTGCACATATTGAATGTGAGGGGTTATACACGAGTCAGTTTACTTTCTGTTAAATCTGTTTCTATTACTATAACGTTAACATAGATGAGACGTTTACCCCACTGCATATCCTGTCATTCCGCGTGAACTTCGATTAATATTTTGAATTTTATTTTAGGTTGTATTTGTAAAATTAGTCTAGCGGTTTCACTTGTTTTAGCACTGTCTCTTCACGTTTAATGGGTAAATCATTTAGAGCAGCGTTAAACTATCAACGCATAGTCAGATTGCTCTTTGTGTCAGTATTCCTATATAATTTTAAGATGAACCGATATTTAAATGTCAGATGTCCCCCTGAAATAACATGTTTATTACATTCCTCATAACCACTAGTGACACTTTAAATTATTGTAATTTCTTCTATCTGTATTTATGAGTGAGTGTATCTTTAAAAGTATAACTTTTTATATAATATGAGCGTGTGTGTGGTTGTGTAAATGTTTACATTAATTTCTACTGCATACCTACAAATATGAGACTTTCTATATTAATGAGCTGCTGAATGTCACAAACTAGTGTGGCAAGAGTGTAAAATAGTCTGCAGTAATTATATTTTGAATATTAAAGAACTATAGCGTTCTTGTGAAAACATATAGATCAAATTAAATATTTTGCTGCATTTTCAGATATGATTCTTTGTCTTGAATAGATATAATGACGGAGCAGTTGCACAAGGATTGAATGGTCTTGTTTACAAATTTATTGAGCAATCATAAACAATGCAACAAACAAATAAAAATATAAATAAGTGCTATGTGGAAAATTAAATTAATAATATTAATATTATCATTTACACCAGGCAAATGATTTCACAATATGCCAAAATCTGGGCTAAATAACATCTCAATATTAGCTCTAAGGCTAAAAATAAACCTTTGCTTAGAAAAACATGTGAGTGGGGTCAATACACAGAGAATGGATGCGCAACAAATGCATTTAGGCTACAATGTTCCTGAGGTGACTCCACTCATACATTTACAAACAAAGTTAATTCCTAGAATTAGACAGGCAGTGCCTCATCGTAGTTTGATAGAGACTATTTCTCTTTATGTGCTGTTAAGAAACTCATCATAGACAAAGCAGTTATATAGTGAGCTAAAATAAATTATAAGACCAAGTTAAAGCTGACAGACAAATATGCCTAACATCCAGTTTCATGTGCCTATGATCATTTCAGTGTTAAAACAGTTCTTTTCCTATAACAGTTAAAGTCAAAATCCCCATAACAGAGACTTTAAATTTAATACATTCTATCTGTGTCTTTCTCACTACATTTTACACTGAAGAGAAATGGTTTCCATATTAAAAAGAGCTCTGTCATCAGGTTAGGATGTTGGATGTTTTCACTGTGCACAGCAACTGCACATCTTAGCATTTTAGGAGGTCGTGCTTTACATAACCCACTCGGTCAACCTGCCTTTTGGCAGTCATTCTCCAGTAGAAACTCTCCCGGCAGAAGTAAAAGAATCCTGAAAAATAGCAGAAAAAAAAAAGTCATTTGCTTGATCAGATAAATCAGACTTTATTAACTATTATAGACTATTAATTTTTACTTACCCTTGTAGAGGAACACATCATGTGAATCATTGGGCACTCCACCAAAAACGGAGTCAATGAATTGTGGGTATCCTCTGTCTATTATCTGAGCCTTTACATCAAGTCTGTGACAATAATTAAGAGATAAGAATACTGTGTAAAAACTACAATTAAAGAGCTTTACGCTTTCCTATGAGCTCTTGCATGTTACAGTCCTGAAGCAAAATTCACATACCTCCAGAAATTCTCCCCGTTAAACAGGAGCACCTTGCCCTTTCCTCTCTGCACAGTTCCATCCACTCTGTCCAAGTTGCTTGGCAGGCCAAGCTTCTCGATTTTACGTGGTCCAAACACCTCATTTTCAGTATAAACCCAGAACTGTTTTTCTGTTTGCATGAGATACAGTTGAAAAAGGAGTGTTATATATCAACTTCAACATGTTTGGCAATAATGGTGAAATATCACAGCCTGGTAAATAAGTACCTGCAAAGAAGTAGATCTTCTTCGTGAGCTGGTCCTCAAAGGCTGTGTTAATGACAGAAGGCAGGGCAGGCCACTTCTCAGATATCAAGAAAGGACCTTTGCGCTCTCCTTTGTTTGTGAGCTTCCAGTAGTGCCTTTGAGAAAGAATTTAGAAACATGTCATTGAAAATTGTTCGTTTTCTAAGTTGTGTTTGTAAGTTCATAACACTATATATGCAGAGTTATGTCTCATACCCGTTCTTGAAGAAATGAAGCTCTTTTTGGATTTCAGTGATGGCATCAAATTCCTTGATTTCGCAAGCGTCCTGTGAAGGGTCGACATGTACTGTGGTAGAAACAGTTGTTGTTTTCTCACTTGGGGTGGAAGTGGTGAACTGTGGTTCTGGAGGAGTGGGATCAGGGCCAGTTTTAGGTCCTGAAAAGAAATAATGAAATAATATAGCCGTTAAGATCAGAATTGCAAAATACGTTTGGGTTTCAACATCAAAAATCTTGAATTCCGAATGAGAAAATGCATAGTAATCCTAAAAATCAATAAATGATGGATTGTTTAATTGGATAAATACCATAGAGAAACTGAATGCCCTCAATATCATCACGATGCAGAGAGAAATCCTCTATGTATTTGTACATGGGATACATCAGAGCGTCTTTGATGTTGGAGTGGTCCAAACCAAGTGCATGTCCAAACTCATGAGCAGCCACCAGAAACAGACTGTATCCTGTGAGAGAAAAGACATGTTAGCCAATGTCTCGCAGTGTCTCATATTTTTATAGTGTCTGAAGGAGATGATTAGCACTCACCCCTATCAGGGCAAAATCCCCATTTTTTATCTGTGTCATAGTTGCTGGTAGTTGCACACCAGAGTTTTCCATCACTACGGCCTTCACTGGTGCAAGAAGAGTATTTGTTTCCGAGGAAAGTGAAAGGAAACTGGCATGGCTCACCTTCTGCATTTCCACCAATCACAGCTGTATCTGTGAGGGGAAATATTGTATTATAAAATTTAAACTTCAAATACAAAATTTAAACCATAAAATCTTTTTTTAGGGTTCAGTCTGAAGGTACGAAGGTACTGCTTACCTCTGTTAGGACAGAATCCATACTTCTTATCAGTGTCAAAGTTAGCTGTAGTGGCACACCAGCGATAGCCATCATTTCGTCCATCTGTGGTGCAAGAGTCGTAATTTTCCTCCTGAAACACGAAGGGGAAAACACATGGTGCTTCGTTGCTGTTCCCGTCAAACGTGAAGAGAACTGGGGGAAAACAGAGAAAAGAATGTTAGCCATGCTCATAATAATAAACACTTGCAGTTGTTGAAATATTGTGACATTAATTCCACATATTAAGGCCAAAGGAGTCAGTTTAATTGGGATTAAAGCCTCATAAAATCATGACTGGAACACTTACGCTCACTGGGACAGAAGCCAAATTTCTTGTCCTTGTCGTAGTCTGCGGTGGTTGAGCACCAGGGGAGACCATCTGTGCGCCCCTCTGTGGTGCAGGTGGAGTAGGATGTTCCCTCAAACAGGAAGGGGAAGTGACACATTGCACCATCTGCATTACCATAGCGGGTTTGAATGGCTGAAAGAAACACATCAATGTCATTGTCTTCTCCACAAATTTTAAGACAGAGTATACAGGAGTAAACATGCTGACCTGACCTGAGTGAGATATACAATTTTAATATAAGAATAATATAAGAACTCGTTACATTATTTTGGAAAAAATATTAAATGTGATATAATACAGACAGTGTGTTTCCAAATTTTATTAATTGGCTATTTTATTGTTATTGAACGAAACCTAATGCAAACATTTAAAATATTACCACAGGACCTGAATTTAAAAACAGAGCTATACATTTTTATAAGAACTCATTTATACTACATATGCAAAATACTATACAAGAATTAGTAAGGACAGTATGTCCCCAAAATTAATTAATTGGCTTTTTTATTGAAATTGGATGGAACTCAAAGCTAACATTTAAAATATTACCCCAGATTAATATATTATCTCAGTTTGACAAACCCTGTTTTAGGACAGACTCCAACTGTCACTATACACTCGAAACTGTAGAGGGAGCTATTGTTATACTGTGCATCCCATGCAAGTTAGAGACTGTTATACATTAAATACATGCAGTAAAAATTGGGTGTATTAAAATATAAATCAAGAATCACTCTCACCTGGTCCAGAGCCAAGGGTCCAGTATTCATCATCATCAAAATGGGCATCTCCCTGTATTCCCTCACCTGGAGGGTAGGCATGAGCCAGCAGCCCATCTTTCCCGTCAAAGGGGTAGGGATCGCCGTGATCTGAAACAGAAACAACAGCTCAGTCAAACTCATTCAAACAGTGTTAAATCGTAATACTTTAATCTACTACAAAAACTCAACTCACCAGCTTTCCCAAAGGAGATCATGATGTCAGCAGTGCCACCATAGAGGCGGGTGAACGTCAGAGGGGTAACGTCACTCCAGACTTTGAAAGCTCTGGCAAAGGCGTCATCAGTCAAAGAGGCTTCCATGTCGGGTGAGTAGTTCAAAATCCTGTTCATCAAAACAATGCAATGGATCACAGTGTGTTCATTACAAATCTATGAGATGTGCTGTATTCAAGGTGTAGATAGTGTAGATAATATCTCACCTGTATGTAACATCTTTGTTATCCCACTTCAGGTCTCCTGCGAAAGTCTGATAGTTGCGGATGTCTGGGACCCCACAGCGAGGCTGCTTCATGGCATCGATCGTGGGCTGGTCAAGAGAGCCCGTCTCCTCCAGCCCGAGCTGATTCTGGAGCTTCTTCAGTGCTTTAGAAGTGGACACGACTGCCTGCAGTCCGCTCTTCTGGAGAACATCTACGTAGCCGTAACGCTTCAGGTACTCCTGAAGAGAGGAAGGATAAGAGAGGAATTCATTTAGATGAATAAAATCAACATTGTACTATTTTAAAAGCAGATGACTGAATATCCAAAATAACTCAAACTTGATTTACTCACATCTGCCAGCTGTGTGTCTGTCATGTTCTTGATCACATCTCCAGGGAACGTCACATACACAGATTTGAGCGGCACACACCAGGCTCTTAAAGAACAGGTTCCCAGAACCAGAAACGCCAAGACTCCAAGTCTCATGATTAGCGCTTCAAGTCACAGATCGAAGTAAAATTTGAAACTTTAAGAACAGTCTTTGAAGGAGCTGAAGTACAAGCAGTGTTGTTGTTTTCTCTTCTCCTGCTCTCTCTGTCTGCTCTGGTGCCCTGAAGGCAGTATTTATGTGATCCTCAGGGCTTAGTCACTGAGCACCCACCCATCTCCAGTCGGTCATTTCAGCACTTCCGCTTACTAGCACTTGCCCACTGAAAAGGAGTGATTTTTTTTTTCATCCATTCAAAAAAGATGGGGCTTTCCAACAACCTCACATTAAGCTTGAGGACACAAAAGATAACAAACAAAGACTGTCTTTAATCAAGTTTCTTAAAATAAATTGTGACTAAATATAAACATAAGTGTTAATTAAAGCATCTTTTAAAATAAATATAATACATTTCATAAACACAAATATATCATAGAAATAATTTTGAGAAATTGGCTATATGAATATGACTGTATGTAAAAAAAAAAAACAAAAGGAAATAAATAGTACATATTTTAGCAACTGGATTTTCTCAGCAATTGGTTGTATGAGCATAAAAGTAGTTAAGAACAAGAAATTTAAATAAATAAATAGTATATATTTTCAGCAATGAACTATAAAAGTATAAATGTATTTATGGAAAATAAGGATAAATAAATAAATTTTATATAATTTTAGCAAATTTCCTTATGAGTGTAAATGTATTTAAACAAACAAATATATATTACGCATTTTAGCAGCTGGCTAAATGAGTGTAATTTTTATTTTTTTTCACAGTGGAGGAAGGTAATGCTGGTAATGAGCACCAGAGAAAGTTGTTTTTGGATCATTTCCGTTCAAGAACAATGAATGGGCATAAAGTCATTCTGTATTTGAAAACTTCGGGAGACCCGGGAGATTCGGGAGATTATTGCACAATCTCCATCATTTTTCAGCAGCATTGATAAAGCTGAGTGACGAATACAGGTGTCTTGCCAACACACCTCTATTAACTAAAACAATGTTGTGCAAGTGTTGCGCTGTGTTGACATGCAGGTTCTGAGTAGTTTTGTGCCCAGAGGCAAAGAAAATCTCAAATCGCAAATGGCCATAAATTACCCTACTTTCTGCAAAAAATGCAGAAGCCATTAGCTGTTTAGTTCGGAAAAAGTTGCGTAATTACAAATGAGGACGTTGTTTCAAAATGACGCAATCATATGCTAATTTCCTAATTTCAGTGTGTCTGTATCCGTCTTTTGGGAAATTCTGTTACACACACCTTACATAATGTAAAACAATGATGCAATATTTGATATCATTGCCTTTTATAGTTACACACATCAACAAATGCATAAGTACATTAATAAACTGTGACACAAACTTTAACAGGAAAGACGTCTTGCCTGGCATATTGCTAAAAGTATCTTGCATGTCTCTATTTTGGACATTAAAATTCATTTCCTCTCTCAATGTACACTTGATAATGAATCAGCAGCTACAGTGAGGGTGGTGACTGCCTTTGCTCTTCTAAGGAGATGAATTAAATTAGCAATACAGAATAAGGTAGATAAAAGTATAATATGTTTTTTAAACAGAACAACTAAGGCTGTAAAGCTGAACATTTAGTAACTGATTCTGACACAGTGATGGGAAGATACCGCATAAAACCTGATTGTATTAAGACATTCTTGTGTCACTTCCGACTCAAATGTAATATCCTTTTTAATTATTTCATCAGGATTGAAACACAATCTTGATCACAAACAGGCATTAATCACTTTCAACAGAATAATAACGCAGATGCCTAATTGCACATAATTAGACAACACGAGAAACCAGGAAATAGCAGCATTTCAGAATTCAAAGATAAAAGCTTTTTTACATCTGCCATCCATTCTCACATCAGTGCCAGTGTTTTCACATGCACAAATGAGCCCCACGTCAGCTTCTGAGGATTCATATGTTGTTTACTGAAATTGTTTCTTTGGTCATTTTCAGATTTAGTGGACGCCAAGAGCAAGAGACACATGTTTGTGTTGTTTGTGTCATGACATAAAGCAATTCAGGACAAGTGGATCCCAGTTGAGGTTTCATCGCTTGCATGTTTGACCCCCAGAAGGTTTGCATAAACAACCACCAAGTGGTTTGGAAATGTAATCCGTATGTTTATGTAGGCCTACTATTTGTCTGGTTTACCTGAATTTAGAGTGAACTGATATAGAAAGCATGACTTATATGGCAAAATATCAAACATACTGAGAGCATTTTATCAGAAATAGTTTTTATGGTCCACTGTAATGTCTGCATCCTGTGGGTGGAGTTGTATTGGAAAATGGATTTGATTTGTTAAAAGGATAATAAAAATTACAATATAATGAGGTCACTTTTTAACCAGTTTGTGTGTGTGTGTGTGTGTGTGTTTAGATTTGGGGTGGGTCACTCACATAATGGTGAGTAAGAAATTATTAGAAAATGTGTTCAAAATTTGCTATTCCTGAGACAATTCTTCTGTATTTTCACATATCTATATATAAGCTGTACGAGATCTTTATCAGATCATTTAAATTCAAATAGAAGCTTAGTCCTGCATCTTGTTTGCATAATAATAGCTATATATATATATATATATATA
>SCHK01204871.1:0-10175 GCA_004124795.1 Poropuntius huangchuchieni
TGCTTCCAGTTTTCAGAGTCGGCAGACGGGAGAGAAAAGTGCTTATAAAGCATATACGTATTTATATTTTTTTTTAAATGACCAGTCATTTCGCTAGATAAGGCCCTTATTCGTCATCTGGTAGCATTTATAGCTCTTTTTAAGCTACACTGAAAACGTAACCGTGTGGAGTCCATTGACGTCCACTATATGCCGAAATATTTTCTTGAAAAACCTAAATTTCTTTTCAACTTAAGTCAGAAATACATACACATCTTGAATGACATGGGGGTGAGTAAATTATCATGAAATTTTATCTTAGAAAGTGAACTAACCCTTTAAATGTTTCTTTGTCATCATGAACTGCCCTGAAATAAAATTCTAACGTAAAAAACGTTTTGTTATATAGCCTACAAAACGAACGTAAGGTCTTTTGCATTTACCATGCTCATTTTCGGCGGTGGTTAAAAGTATATTCAGAAAATTCTGCCAGACTTAAATGCTGACTTTGTTAAACAGTCTTAAATTTCACATGCTTGTGTGAGCCTCCGGGATGAGCAAGCAGCATCATCTAATTAAACAAATGCTTTATACGGATAGAGTTGGAAAATTGTGAAATATTTATTACTACTCAGTTAACTTACCGATTTAAACAACTAAAAAATAATACAAATGATAGGCCTACCTCACGTGCAAATTGATTCATTAAAATTGTATTGCCACTTTCTTGGTAAAGAAAACACATTTTTACTCAAATTAATCAAAATGGATAGCATTTTGGAACCAAACTCTTCAAATATTTATTTAAAATTTTATTTATAAGTTTATTTAAAATTTGTGTTTTTAAATGAATGTAGCCTAGGCTACTTGTTTTTTGTGTTGTCTTGGCCAGACGGGTAAAAAAAAAAAAAAAAAGAGCCAGTTACATTACATTTCAATTTATCCCATTATGCATACATATGTTTTCACATTACACCCTAAATTATAAAACTAAACCGAGATCAGTTAAAACATATAAGACACATGGTTAATCTACAGCAGGGGTAACCAATCTTCTGGAGATCTACCTTCCTGCAAAGCGCCGACCCTGATTAAACAAACCAGATAATTAAGATAGCGCTTGATATTTACAAACATCTGTGTTTGATAAGGGTTTGATCTGAATACAGAATCTTGAATACAGAATAAAAGGGCTGGTACAGCAGATCATCGCCCCCTAGCGGTGAACTATAGAAACATCAAAGCGTTTCGGACCAGTGTGTGACGCAACGAGGCCTCGGTGCTGAAATCACGTGACTTGACCAGTGTGATACGCGCACCACCGCTTCGCATTCGTATGGAAGCTTAATTTAAGCAGAAAGCCAAGACGGTGATTTTAAAACTGAATCAGTTCTGGTTGTAGAATAGCTATTAGAGAATGGTGAATTAAAGCTGACTGATGGAGACTGATAACGGCATCGAACATTTCCTGGTGATAAAGATGGAGCAGCATGAAAACAATCAGACCACAGAGACTCCAGATGTGCAGACGAAAACCTGCCAGTCCTCACCGATGCAGGATTGCAACAACAAAAGGCAGTGTAAGTTGGTTATTTGTCAGCTACAATCAATCAAATAAGTTAAAAGATTATGTCTATTCTATTAGTTGTTGATCGTGTCTAATGAAAAGGGACGAACATCAAATTATACACGCCGAGTTAGAAACATTGTTACTCCAGATGTTTTAATGTCCGATAAAGCTGGGAACATATAGGTATAAGTATAGAAGTATATTTTAAAAATAACGGACTGAAATTTAAACCACAGAAGGGCAATCTTTTTTGACAAACCATGTACAGTATCATTAAATGTCTATGCACATAATGCTCAATTACACAAAAGTGTTTCAACTAAAAAAAGATATAATAAAAAATTCTAATAATATTATAACATCACATTAAGCATTATATTGTATTATTATGTAAGATTAGATTATCAATACAATAACAGAAAAATACATTTTAAAATGTATTTTTGTTGAATATGGCACCACAACCAATTGTATATGTAAAAAGTATGTTGATCAACTAACTTTACATTATCCTGCCTATTATATAGCTCTGGCTGCTCACATTAAAAATAAACAGGTGGGCATGAAATATTGATTTAAGTTTCAATTATTTAATAATCCTTCCTGTACATTATCTTAACACTTCTGCTTAGAAGAACAACTAGTTCACTGCAACATAAAAAAAATCAACCTAGCAACAAGATGAACTCTGCAAAAATATAACAGTAATATTAATAATGAAATATTGTATGTTCATAGTGTAATGTGAGGGACATGAAAACATTTTGCCGATTTCAATTACCCAGATCGGCGAACTAAAACCCTGAGTTGCATTGGACAACAATGAATATATCAGAAGCCATGTTTGACCAATCAGATTTAAGAATTCAAGATAGTTATGTAATAACAATTTAAAACAGTTTCTTACTTATGTTATATTGTTGTCTCTAGTCTTATTTCATGAAGATCTGGTTCAATAAAACAAGCTGTGTAAACGTTCATATACATATTTATTCTGTTAATTGTACTTTATTGTTTGGGGTGCACATATATTACCGACCAATACTGTACAGCTATTAATGTCTCAGCCCTATTGCCCATGAAGTGATTTTTGACCTTGACCTTTTAATGTTTATTTTAGATCTCAAGGAACTGAAAGAAGATTCTGTCACATGCCATCAGCATGAGATGCATTTCATTCAACAAGCAAACTTTAAGCAGCACATGAGCATTCACACTGGAGAGAAGCCGTTCATCTGCCCTCAGTGTGGAAAGACTTTCATATTCAAACAAAGCCTTGAGAGACACATCCGAATTCACACTGGAGAGAAACCTTTTTCCTGCTCTGAATGTGGGGTGAGTTTCATAGAGAAACAACAGCTTAATATTCACATGAGAAATCACACTGGAGAGCAACCTTTCATCTGCCCTCAGTGTGGAAAGAGCTTTACATTTAAGCAAAGCCTTGAAAGACACATGAGAATTCACACTGGGGAGAAGCCTTTTACCTGCTCCGAGTGTGGGATGAGTTTCATAGAGAAACAAAAGCTTAAAATTCACACGAGGACTCACACTGGAGAGAAACCTTTCAGCTGCCCTCAATGTGGAAAGAGTTTTAGAGTAAACAGGAGCCTAAAGAGACACATGAGCATTCACACTGGAGAGAAACCTTTCGGATGTACCCAGTGTGCAAAGCGTTACACAGTGAAACAACACCTTGAGAATCACATGAGAATTCACACTGGAGAGAAACCTTACACTTGCTCTGAGTGTGGAAACAGTTTCATGGAACAACGACAACTTATAATCCACATGAGAATTCATACTGGGGAGAAGCCTTTCACTTGCCCTCAATGTGGAAAGTGTTTCACACAACAAGGACAGTTGAAATGTCACATGAGAATTCACACTGGAGAGAAACCGTTTACTTGCACTCAATGTGGAAAGTGTTTCACGGTGAAAAGTACCCTTGACTGTCACATGAGAATTCACACCGGAGAGAAGCCTTTCAGCTGCTTTCAGTGTGGAAAGAGTTTCATTCAACAAGGACAACTTCAGATTCACATGAGCGTTCATACCGGAGACAAGCCTTTCATCTGCCCGTACTGTATGAAGAGTTTCCCATTGAGACACGGCCTCGAGAGACACATGAGAATTCACACTGGAGAAAAACCTTTCAGCTGCTCTGAGTGTGGGATAAGCTTCATAGAGAAACAAAAGCTTAACATTCACATGAGAATTCACACCGGAGAGAAACCATTCAGCTGTTCCGAGTGTGGAAAGAGTTTTACAGTGAACAGGAGCCTTAAGAGACACGTGAGAATTCACACTGCAGAGAAACCATTCACCTGCACTCAATGTGGAAGGAGTTTCATGGAACAAGGACACCTTGAAAGCCACATGGGAATTCACACAGGAGAAAAGCCTTTCGCCTGCTCCGAGTGTGGAAAGAGTTTCACAGTGAACAGAAACCTTAGGAGACACATGAGCATTCACACGGAAGAGAAGCCTTTGACTTGCCCTCAGTGTGGAAAGAGCTTCACAGAACACAGACAACTTAAAAGTCACATGGCCATTCACACTGGAGAGAAATCTTTCACCTGTCTAGAGTGTGGAAAGAGTTTCACAGTGAAACAAGGCCTTAAGAGACACCTGAGAATTCACACTGGAGAGAAGAACTTCACCTGCTCTGAATGTGGAAAAAGCTTCATGCAGCAAGGACACCTTCAAAACCACATGCGAATTCACACTGGAGAGAAGCCTTTCATCTGCTCTGTGTGTGGAAAGAGTTTCACAATGAACATAACCCTCGAGAGGCACATGAAAATACACACCGGAGAGAAGCCTTTCACCTGCTCTTATTGTATGATGAGTTTCACAGTGAAACAAGGCCTCGAGAGACACATGAGAAAACACACCAGAGAGAAACCGTTCACCTGCTGTGAGTGTGGAAAGAGATTCATGCAACAAGGTCACCTTCAAATTCACAAAAGATTTCACACTGGAGAGAAGCCTTTTATCTGCTCTGAATGTGGAAAGAGTTTCACAGTGAAACAAAGCCTTAGAATTCACATGAGAATTCACACTGGAGAGAAACCTTCCAACAGAGGGGAGGAATCTCCTCCTGTGTACATCATCCATACAGATCATGTGAAGTCAGTCATAGCGTACTCACCAGCTATTGGAGGAGAGTGATTAGTCAAACTATTTAAATGATTTTGGCCAAGACTGATAAGAGACCAATGTAACACACTGTAAATAGAAGCATGTGATACAATGAGAGTAGACCTAAATTAGGTGCTGTAATTAAAGCCATCGCTGCAATTGAGTTATTTCAGATTTTTTTCTCCAGTATATATATATATTTTTTTGTATATTTACTAATTTATCTTATACACATTTCATATATTTCTTTATAGCTTTCATTTGTATTAATACCTTCTGTTTTTTTCTGATACTGTATATAACCGTATGTATTTAAGATTCAATGATCTGTGCAAGGCAAATTAAAACTATAGTTAAACTATACTTTGGCATTGTGGTACAGTGTTTTCAATTGCATAAATATATTTCACAGACTTATTTACCAATATCCCTAAACTACACTGGGGCTGCTGCACCCCTCCTCAACTACCTATTGAGCTGCTGGTTAAAGTAATCCACTGCTACTGTATCTGTGCCAAACTGGAGCATCATCACTGAGAGAAATCTGAAAGTAATCTTCCTTAATGAAATGAACTTTCTTATGATCTTATAGAGAAAAAAGATATAGCGTCAAATGATACATTTTCCCCTCTAAATTTACTGTAGGTTGCTTTGTAACTTTTAAGTTTTTTATAAATTAGTATTAAAGTTAGGCCTATGTCTGGTATGTTAGCTAGTCAAATCTAAACACACTATTTTTAACAGTGTCCGACGCGATATTGAAGAAAGTGGCACGAAAACTGACTTGACGTGGTAAAAAGCAGTATTTTTTTGTTTGTTTGTTTTTTTCTTTGACAATTTTGCTAATGTGACCACTAGCATAAATTGTCATATAGGCTATTGAACCATCTTTTTACACAGGTACAGATATCAATTGACATGTAAGATGATTAATTTATCTGAAATATATTATTTGCTAGCATGGAAAAAAATTACATCATGGAACAGCACTCTGAATATTTTTCATTACATTAATTACATTATACAGAAGCGCTAACTGTATTAACTCTATACTTTGTAAACACAACTGATGACATTATCTTTCTAATCTAATCTGAATAAAACCATACAGTCATATTTTTAACTTAAATAGAGAAAGTGCTTTTCAGTTTTGTTTGTATTTGCATCAGACGCTCTGTGGGCTAAAAGAAGTCTTTCTATAGAGAAAGGCTACCAGTTGTCTTTTCACAGATGCCAGTTCAATTCATGATTTTTAGAAATATTTAATTATGTCATTGTAATGACTTACAAAGATTTACTTAACAATAATACAGTAATAATAGTTTTCATGTCATGTAGTCTATCTTTGAATTTTCATTAATCATTAACAAACTCATTATTTAATAAAAGTCAGTGGTGTATACAGCATTATTTTGGACATTGTTGATTTTTTAATGTATGGGTAAAAACAGTTGAAACCTTCTTCAAAATCATGGTTTTTTTTTTTAACTCTGCAATAAGAAATAAAGTCATACAGGCTTGAATTGATATGAGGGTGCGTAAATGAGGACAGAAATTTTTAAATGGTCTCATTTTTTTAAGTGTGAATTTGTGTAGGCCTAAAAGCTTATTATAGTTCACTTTTAATTTAGCCTACTTATTTCATAATACAGTATGTAGAAAACAACGTCAATGTCAAATAAACGGTACACACTAAACTATTTCAGTATATTATGTATAATTTAAAACTAGAATGTTTGCTTTAAATTTTTTCCAAAAACATTTTCTTTAAAACCAGAGGATAGGCATAACCACTGCATTCAAAAAAACACTGAGACCATTGCACACACATTACAGGCCACTGGAAGTGACTGTCTAATGAATCCAGACCTCCTGTTAAGAAGTGCATTTTACGACACCGTGTCAGTATCCAGACAGCACTGTGACAGAGGGGTAGCGTGTGCGGTGCGTCATACACTTCTCTCGGTCGATGAGGAGAGAGTTTGTTTTGCAAGAGATGTCTTTCTCCAGGGACAGTCTGCTTTCCTCCAGGTCAGACAAAGATGTGCGTGCTTCATACAGCTGCTGCTGTAGGGCTGATATTGTACTGTTGAGCTCTGACACCTCACCTAACAAACTACACAAACACACACACATCAGATGAGTTTATGTGTGCTGGGAGACTGAGTGTGTGTATGTATGTGTGTTTATGTACCTGAGCTGGGGCTGGTCTCGGCACAGCTCCATGTTGGGTCTGAAGGTTCGGTAATGCAGTCTAGATTGAGCCACTCTGAGAGGAGCTTCTTTATCATACACAGCTTGCTGCAGGTATGTGATATTCCTCTCCTGAGCCCCAATCTGCTCTAGAATCTATTACACAGACAGATTAAAGGAAGAGGTCACCTGAAAATTTACATTTGTATCCATCCAAAATATAGATGTGTTTGTTTTTCATGGAAACAAGTTTGGAAAAATGTAGAATTACGTCACTTGCTAATCAATGGATGCTCTGCAGCGAATGGGTGCCGTCAGAATGAGAGTCCAAACAGCTGATAAAAACATCACAATAATCCACATATAATCTACACCACTCCAGTCCATCATTTAATGTCTTGTGAAGTGAAAAGCTGCATGTTTGCAAGAAACAGATCCATCATACCTATATTTATGGCTAACAAATGAGTCCTACATTAATAACATTGCTTTTTCCAGTTTAAAAAAATGCTTTGTTTGAATCAGGAGAGAATTATGCACAGATCAAGCCCCATTTACAAGCAAAAACAGTTCTAAACAAATATGTTCATGTTAGGAGCAATGGTTTAAAGTTAAAACTTGGAGTGGTGTGGATCAGTGTGATGTTTTTATCAGCTGTTTGGACTCATTCTGACGGCACCCATTCACTGCAGAGGATCCATTGGTGAGCAAATGATGGAATACTACATTCCTCCAAATCTTAGCACATGTTCATTTTTGTGTGAACTGTTCCTTTAAACCAGTGGATCTCAACTCCAGTCCTTGGGACCCTCTCCTCTGCACATTTTGTAGGTCTCCCTTATTTAACGCACCTGATTCAGATCATCAGCTAGTTCAGAGAGAGATCCATGAACTGAACTGAGTGTGTCAGATAAGGGACACATACAAAATGGGCAGAGCAGTGGGTCCCGAGGACTGGAGTTGAGAACCACTGCTTTAAACATTCTTAGCATTCTTAGCATTTTAACTTCTCGATTTATGTTTACTTGTATGAAATCTGCAGAGCATATAGACACTGTCATATGTGATACCTTGTGTACATGTATTTGGTTTTGTTTTGTAAAAATGTGTATTGCCTGTGCCAGGTGCAGTTCCAGCTGTGTTTTGGCTTGGCTCAGCTCCATGCAGCGCTGGTTGAAGGCCCGATCTACAGCGGCACACTGCACACGCAGGTCTTCAGACGTCTCCTGCAGGACCCGCTCGATCAGCCGCCACAAGGCCTGGCTCGCCACCTCCTCTCTCTCCGCCAGCCGCAGGTTATCCCGAGTAAACTTACGCCAAACCTCCTCATCGCACACCCTGCAGAGAAACACACCTGAGATGCTGTAACCACAGCAGCTGCGATCTGAAGTGCTGGCAATGTTATGCATTATCAGACACCCAGTGGAGTCGAAATGTTGTTGTTGATAGACTGCTTTAATGTTTAAGTTGTGTGACTCCAGCTGAGCTGAGGTAAGGTTTGGCACGCACTGGTCCTGCAGCACGGCTGAGCTGGGATGCCGTTGTGTGTCGGTGCTCCTGTTGTTAAAGCGTCCACACTGGTCATCCAGACCGTAGGCATGCTGCTTATCAGACCAGTCTAACTCAAGAGTCTGCTTCACCTCCCGGTTCAACCTGACAGACACAGACAGGTTTATGACTTTAATCTGCAATCCAATCAAAACCCTTTACAATTGTGTGCTGAACACTCAAAGTAACCAAATCACTTTTATTTTCTGGTGTACTATGGCTTTAAGGAATGCTTCGTGAGATATAAATGTGAATTATTGCACTGATAGAATACAGAATTTGAGCAGAATTAAAGAGAGATCCATAATTTGCATAACTGGCCTTATCTGGTTGACAGTTTGATCCAGAGTTTTTTTCAGCAGGGCCTGAATGCTTCTGATCAGTTCCACTTCCTGTTGGAAATCATTTTAAAAATTGTGTCAGGACATGTTGTTGACACATTGAATTTGTTTTGTGTTTAATGGCACCTTTCTTGCATATTCACTACAACAGCTAGTAATAATAATGGTAATGTATTATTTATTTATTTTTATTAAGGCTTCTACAACTACTAATAACCGTATTGTTATAGTGTTAATGTTTATGTGGTTGATGAGGACACAAATTTGTATGACATGGGTTGTATGACATAGGTATTACACCGAGAAGGTGATTTATGAGGACATTTTCAGTGTCCCCGTAATTCAAAATGCTTATAAATCATACAGAGTGAGTTTTTTTGGGGAAAGTAGAAATGCACAGTCTCCTGTGAGGGGTAGGTGTTAGGTGTAGGGGAGGTGTAGGGCAATAGCACATACAGTTTGTACAGTATAAAAACCATTACGCCTATGGAGAGTCCCCGTAAACCATATAGACCAACATGTGTGTGTGTGTGTGTGTGTGTGCGTGTGTGCAATTTTTGTGCAAACACAAGCATGTATATATATAACTTATTTATTAGTTTGTTTGTTTAAAAAAAAAAGTCTTTCACTTCTTGTTGTCTGTACCTTAAGAAGTTCCTCTTCCACCGGGTCCTCCACCAGATCCGGGCCGAAGCGTCTCTCTCGGCAGGTGAGGTTATCAGTGGCGATGGCGAAGGGAATCTCCGTGGCGTCCAGCGCTTTTTCCAGCCGCCTCCTGGAGGCCGTCAGCAGGTCTGTTTCCGCGATCATCCGCTCGATGAGCTGCTCCAGCTCGGATCTCCAGCGGTGGATGTCCTGCAGCCGATTGCCCAGGTGTTTGGTGCCCGCGGTCTGCGTGCGTAAAGTCCCGGCGTCGGTCTCCGATTTCAGCGCTTTGGACTCGGTGCAGACCCTCTCCGCGTGATCCCGGTCCGCGACGGACCGGTTTAACAGAGCAGAGTTGTTGGCGAGCCACTCCTCGGGGGTGTATTTGGCGCTCCGGTAGCCCGCCGTGGCCAGACCGGCGGATGTACCGGCGTACACGTTTTCTTTAACGGCGGTCTCTGGGTTTGAAACCGGCGGCTGTGAGCCATTCTGCGCCGCTACCCGCGTGTCAAAATAGGGGCGAGACACTAAAATTTGGGATGACATCATATTTTCGCGTAAATTAAAGTATTTAACAGCCTGTAGTTCCTGCAGTGGTTGAAGTCGCCGAATGTTTGTAACCCGTTGCTTGGATACCGACAGTTGCTAAGGACGCGTTACGCACGCGAGAGTTCCAAGTTTCACGTTTCAACATTCCTTTTTTAATGCTGGCATGTATTTACATTTAGTCATTTAGCAGACGCTTTTATCCAAAG
>SCHK01205009.1:0-14673 GCA_004124795.1 Poropuntius huangchuchieni
CTTCAGCAATTAAAAAACAATCAAGAACAATTGTTAGTTTACCTAAAGTCATTTTTGCTTATTAGTAAGGTTGAACTGGATCATCAAATGTCAGCAGCAAAGACATTGGTTAATAAAATGGGATTAGATACATTTGTGTTATTTAACATATTTAATTATTCAGGTTTGCGTCATATTCTGAGTTTGGATTTCACCGTTTTAATTCAATAAATTTAATTCAGTAACTGCCGCTACTTTTTTGAAAAAGTAACTCAGATATTTTCTTGTAAATTAAAAAGTAATGTTTTACTTTACTAGTTGCTTGAAAAAAGTAATCTGATTACGTAACTCTCATTACTTGTAATGCGTTACCCCCAACACTGATGATAATGCTCGAATAGTAACTTCTCAAAGCAATGTAGCATTGTAGCATGGAACTTTGCATTGGAAAGCACTCTAATTTTCCTCAGAAAATTTACAAAATTGTTGTTCCTTTATTTTTTCATTTGATGAGCACTTTGCGACAACTGTACTGCTCTGTGCAAAAGACAAAAGGGTTTCTAATATAAGAACCTCTACCTGTACCGACTGCCATGGAAAAGATGCTAAATGGCTGTCGTACACAAACACAGCTGCCAACACACACATTCACACACAGTTTGACGGTGACAGCCTCCTGAATGCCTGGGGTAAAAGACTAAACACTGATGCCACTACACATCAGCAGACCTGCGGTTGGGTCCACCTGCCAGAGCGATTGCTGCTCGTCTCACACACACACTACAGCATGACAAACAGCAGAAATCTCTGATGCGCTACTCATTTGCATTTCTGGCAAAACATCTGTGATTCTTATTGTATGCATTCTGTATCACTGACAGTCATAACATGATGCTCTTTGTCATATTTATTTATGTAGATTACAAATGACAGCAGAATAATCTTCTCTAGAATAATCTTCTTGAACACGAGTAACATCTGAGTCACGGGTTATGGCTTCACTTCAAAGAAAGAGTTTCTGTAATGTTAGCATTAGCCAAGGAGGTGTAATATAGCTGGAGAGAGCCATCTGTTAGCATTTCCATTCATCACAACAGCAGTTGCTCGGATGCCGTATAGAAGTCGGCTGTGTACATGCTACATAGTCCTAGTGCTATGTGAACACAAAGTCAAAGGCAAGTGTGCATTGCTGGGAAGAAAAAGAACCTTACTAAGCTGTTTTTATAGTCTCTGAGTCTGGTCTATTAGCCAGACTATTGAAGGGTTTTTGGGTACTTTTTAGATTAGTAAACTGGGAGACCAGCTTAAATGAGCCAAGACTAGCAACCACCTAGCAACACCCCAGCAACCACCTAACAACCCCCCAGAATACCCTATCAACCACCTAGCAACAACATAGCAACCAATCAGAACACCCTACCTAACCTATCTATCTATCCATCTAAACTTTCAGTTCAGGCTTTTTCAGGACAACATCTTTGTCTTGACATCTAGTTTTAAATCGTAATAATAATTCAAAATATTACTGTTTTTATTTTGACCAAAGGCATCTATTAGCAGGGGTTAACTGGGACACGTTAACCATATAAACCTCGACCCACTGCCATTAACAACAATGTCCTTGAGAAGAAAACCCCTTAGTGTCTACTACACATTACTAAACAAGCTGTGGTTAAATGTTGACAAGCCGAACGCTTCTAGTTACACAGGCCTTACAGTGGAACAAAGGAATGACTTATTCATTATGCCAGGGGCTCGGTTTGATTCCTAATCAAATTTTCAGACACTTGATTTTAATTAATGGTGTCTCAAATGTTATCTTTCCGTTAAATATTACATGTGATGGGCAACCCATCCCATAGGCTTCGAAGACTCTGATGCGAGATTCTTTTTAGGCCTTTCTGTCTTCTGGAATGAAATCTCAACTGATTACGAACAGATCTGCTTTGACATTCAAACAAAGAAAAAGATCTCTGTCTGTTATGCGGGGGAATAAAAAGCTTTATCGCAATCAGATAATTAAATTAATCTGAAAGTATATCGCCTGACTGGCACATATTGACTTGCCCCTGATGAATTATGGTGCACTGATACATAACGGATACCTAAATTCAAAGCTGTGTTCAAACAATGTTCGTTTCACAGTGAAAGATTCTCACTTCAGGCAGATAAGACAAAGCTCTTATCTGAACGTGTTTATGCGAGAGCGAGAGAGAAGAAAGATTGGTAAAGCGTCCGTTAGGTGTACTGATACAGATGGGTATGTATTTCAAAGAGAGATGTGTAGAAAAAGCTGATTCAGACCTGTGACAGGACGGGAGAAGCACTGTGCTCACAAACCTCAGACCGTGAAACCATGAAGGCAGCCATTGTGACTGCTGTATCACACTGAGAGAGACGACAGTTAAAACTAGGTGGTTGCTATGTTGTTTTGGGTGGTTGTTAGGTTGTTCTGAGAGATTTCCAGATGGTAGTACTGACAAACAGAATAAAATCTTTAACGAAGGGTTGACTTTCACTTTGCTGAGCTTTTTAAGGATTATAACATCATTGCGAAAACTTATGGGAACTATATAGTTCACTGAGAACTATATATGTATAGCGTTTCATACATATACACACATGTGCGTACGATACATGCAGTTTGTGGTAAGTAAGCATGCCTAATAATAATATTTCCATTTCTTTTGTTGTCATCAAGATGTGCATATTTTGCTAATACAGGAAAAATACATTAGTAACACCCTGAAAAATTAACCAGGTTAGTTGAACAATAGTCCTATACAGTAACTTGACAAAAAACTAACTATAACTACATAAACTACTCATTTGTAACTATACGTTAACTGTCATTTTTAGTAGTTTTAGTAAACTGTTAGGTTAGGATTAGTTGAATAAACTGACATGTTGCAAATTTATTTGTAATCAGTCAAATGTCTGTTGGGGACCATCAAAATAAAATGTTAGCAGATATTAAGCAGAGAGGCTACTAATGTTCTAATGACTAAAAAGTTACTTAAAATTATTTCAGTATCTAAAGTGAGCTATCCAAAGAAAGTATTACTTGGTTTTTGGACAATTTGTGCAACACAACATTGCCCTGAACATAGCAAATTGCTGCAAATTTTCTCCAGGATGTTGGAAATAAAACATTAACATTCACAAATCCCAAATAAATTCACTGGCTTGTATCTGTAAGGCTAAAATCACCTCATAAACACAAAGTGGTGTGACGAGATGATTGGAAGGAGATCAGAAGGACAGATGCAAAAATGAAACTGAAATAAAATAAACAAGAGAAAATGATTGAAGACAAGACAAATGTTGAGAGGGCATAAAAAGCAAATGATCCCTCACCACACGTTGTTTGACGTTGGGTTTCTGCAGGAGCCATTCGATGTCTAGTGTTTGTCCATTCGACTGCCAGAACTGGTGGTGGCAAGGCAATGTGGCGTTGTCCCCAACAACCCGCTTCATCTCGGTCTGAGCACCGGCCGAGAGTAAACTCAACAGCACTGTAGAGACAGAAGCAAGCACAACATGAGATCACACAATGGTATATATCATGAAATGTTAATCGTGTAGCACCTGCACTAAACTCCAACTGATAGTGTTAAGAAAAATAAATGTGAGATCAAAACATATTTTCTGAAACAACCATGCCATTTTAGCTGGCTTCTATAAGTCTTTGAGCTCTTTTATTGTGACTCATGTTTACCAGGACTTGCATCCGAGTGCTGCACATCACAGGTCTAATGCTGTACCGGGTGCTCTACCGAGCAAATTTACTATGTCAGAAAAGGCAAACATATGGAGCTGGTTATGTGATGCAAACATCAAAATTAATTTGTTTAGAAATCATACACTATGGTAAAAGTATTTTGTGGTCGTAACATAGCATTGTGCAAGAATTAAGTATTAATCAATTAATCAAGTATTAATCAATAATCTGCCCCATAATCATAATTTATGCCTAGGTAGAGGGAGATTTTTTTGATTGCTTTTTTTTTAATGGCTGTTTTTCTATGAAGATTAATTCAGGCATGCTATTCTCATGCTAACCAGCCAAACCTTAAACTCTTAGGCCTTTGGGCAGAGAAAAAATAATCTCAAATAATAATATCGTATCCCATTATGATCCAATCAAATCCTGGTGGATAAAAAGTCTCTTTTTCACAATTGCTCACTGAATGTTTCACATGGGAATATAAAATTCAGAAGCTAGATGTGTTGTGAATGGCATTTCATGTTGTTTTTTAAAGTACAAAACATTTTTCCAATTTTCGACAAAGTTCTACTACAAGACAGGGAACTATCATTCAGTCTAACAAAACACACTGCAGCAGCCCGTAAAATACTTTAGTACAACTTTGGAAGGTTAGCAAATTCCCAAAATCCCAGATAGGCACATTTTCATACTCTTCAGATTTATAAATTTACAAAACGGCAAGTCCACATCAGGTACACTATTTCAGACAGGGCCTCTATGAACCCAGAGTCCTTTCTGCCACAGGGATCCTGGCTAATTTACTGGAGGCTGCTGGACATTGCCGGAGGCTCGAGTAGCATTACAGACAGGCGTCGTGGGGATTTGCGGACTAGTTAGGTCCCATGAGGGACGAATAGGATGAGATGCGCAATTTCTTCCACCTGGTGAGAGGAGCTTGCAATACAAACAATACAGCATACTCGCAGCTTCACCAGTCTTATATGTGCAAAACCGACAGATATTTATGGAGCTCTGGCATTAGCATAACATTACACTTAATCTGCTGTCGAATATCGCAAATAGCTGCAGACTCTTCACGTATGCAACTGTTGCTAAAATGATGCCAGCATACACATACGTCCTGCTTCTGTAAATATTATGACATTTCCTCAGTTTAGCTCTTCGACTCATGGGAATAGGGAAGGGAATGAGCTTGGGATTGATGGATGTGCCGTTTTAAATGTGTTTTGTCTGGCTGTGTTCATTTGGCAATCATCATGTCATGTTAAGAATGCATGCGCCACGTGTTGCTGGCAAAGCACGGCTCGTGATTAGTTGACTGACATGCATGAGTGACTGTCCTCAACCACCTGTGCCAAAACACCGGTCCTACTGCGTTATGATACAAAGCCAATGGGCTGTAACGCATCCGATTTACGGTTCCTGGAGTCCACCGGGCATGTGGATATAGGTAACCGTGACACGTCCTCATCACGATACACAAGCTGCAAAAGTATACTCAGAAAGATCTCAGACGTGTGATCAAACCATAATACACATACTCACTGCTATTGCTTATGCTGATGCTGATTTTTTTTAGCTTGCTCTTCAAACAAACATTTCTGGAGCCTCTTAACGTAAAGCCAAATACGCACCAGTACATCGTTTTCCAGAGCCGTGGCCTAACAGTTAGCACTTGAGCTCCCATACATTGTGCTTAATACTAATACAGATGACTTGAGTCTGAGACTTTTGCCTGCATTTTAGATTTTAGTTCAAACAAACATTTCTGGAGAACTCCTCAGTACATTGTTTTTTTTTAAAGATGTGTCCTTACAGTTCTCCAACACATAAGCTTTAATGCTAATGCTAATATGGATGACTAGAGTCTGCCGCTTGACAGCATTTTAGATGTACGGACTAACTTTTTTGTTGTTGTCCTAATTGAAAGCTAACTCTTTAGTACATTATTTTCCAGACCTGCCTAACAGTTAGCATATGAACTCCAATAGAGTCAGCTTTAATGCTAAAGCTAATGTGGATGACTTGAGTTTGACACTTTTGTTAGCAGTTTAGATGTTTGAACCAACATTCTTTTTGGAGCTTTTTGCCCCAATTTAAAGCCAAATACTCTCCAGTATGTTGTCTTCAAGAGCTACTGAACAGTTTTAGCGCAAGAGTTCCAATACATTGAGCTTTAATGCTAAAGCTAATGTGGATGTCTTGAGTCTGACACTTTTGACAGCATTTTAGATGTTCAAAGAAACATTTTTTTGGACTTTCTTGTCAAAACATAAAGTCAAAAACACCTCTGTACATCGATTTCTATCTTGAGGTTCTATGCCGATCTCGCTCCTCTCTCTCTACCCAATACTTTTCTCTCATCTCTCCACTATCCTGTCTGAAGAATAAAGGAATAAAAAGCCTCAAAAATTATTAAAAAAAAGGTTCAAACCCACAAACAAACCTTGATGTCTGTCAGATCTGGCCACATTTAACACACATGCTCGGAAAGCCTTGATGCTGATATGAGTGGCTTGAGTTTGAGTCTGGCAAATGATGCCTCTCCATCCCGTTTCATCTATAAATAAAAGTGTACGGTTCATCTATTTTACAGCATATTGCACCTACACACATTATCCTTCAAACAGTGAGAACTTAATTAGCATAATGTGGAAATGTTGATATATATGAGGTACCTGCACACATTCTGAGGTTTAATGAGAGAACCCAGATGATATCTGCATGGGTCTCTTCAGGGTACATCCAGAAGTCATTCTCATTAAGGGTGAGTTTCAGCTCTATAGTCTCAAAGGGCTCAATAGGCTGCAGGCAGTGAGAAGAATTAGAGAAATTACTGTGCCGCTATGGCTCTCTGTCTCTGCGCGTGAACTGCCAAACTAAAACAATGAGTCAGCAAAAAAGCAGCATGGAGCTCCCCTGCAGTCAGCCCTGCTCATGATTTTTTAATGCATTGCTTGCATCCTCCATCATCTGGTGTGATCTCCATAGTCAGGTGTGTGTGTGTCCTGTGTTATACTCTGAAGTTCAGTTGATTTAATTGGGAATGGTACAGCTCAGGAACAAAAGAAAAATACAAGTGTTTGTGAAAGTGACATTGAAAAGTTAAGAAATGTTGAATTATTTTCACTTGATTTTAAACTAGCTATTTCCTCACTGTCAAAATGCATCAACTTCTATCTATTAAATGCTTCATCGAAGCTTTCTCAAGAGATTTACAGAAAACACGACAGGTGTTGGTTGATATTTTTTTGCTCGGCTGTGAGGCTCTTTATATCAACTTAAAAGACAGTTTGGTGAAAGATTATAAAACGTTTCTATTAAAGAAAATATTTTAGAAACTGTAAAAAAGGGATATACTATGATATACTAACATTACATCAGCCAGCATATTGCCATCAGTAACTGAAACCCACCATTGGTTTGCTGATCACTATTGATGATTTTTCCTAATTGTCTGTGTTGAGAAGAAGCAGACTCAATAGTGTTTCATTCAGAGTATGTTTGGCCAGATTAGGTCTCCTGGGAGATTTTAGCTCTGTGCTGATAAATCTGAATTCAGAAATGTGTGACTAAATCTCTGCTATAACCACCGGTCCTGTCCTCTTTGCACATCCAGACCTAGAGGTGAGAGCTGTGTCTCTATGCTCAGACCTCTGACTGCATATCTCCTTAGACACTTTCTAGCTCAGCTTGCTGAGTCATTCCTCGCCTGCTACCGGTTACGGATGGACATAATAATGTGTTGGAACAAGCTGGCAAGAAATCAAAGAACAGAATGAAAGCTGTTTTAATTTCATCCTCCTTCAAGGAAAGTAAAGCTCAGCAGCAAAAATATCCAGCATACTGCCAGCCAGGTGGTTTAATAGCACTGCTTCACACGTTTGTCTGCTTTATACTTCAGTCGAGGCTGAAAAGAAGAGTGATATGATGTTGGATTCGGAAACTGTGCTTTTCAAGTACACATTTGATGTGTGCTTTATTCTTTCCACAGAGCAACAAACAATCAAATTTCAAACAAGAGATTTGAATTCACATAAACCAACGAACGGATTGTCATCAAAAATGCTAATATTGGACAACATATTTGTTAAAAGTCTTCAAACTTTGCAGGCACCTTCACGACATGCTGATGATGGCATCTACCAAATTTTGTTCCAATATGTCAAAGCATTTATAAATATTACACTTTAAGACAAATTTCAAAATGGCAGACAGATGTTTTGACTGATCCTGACAAAACGGGTACAGATTCGTCACAATCCAAAGAATCCACATTTTTCTGTTTAAGTTTTAAAATAGAATATAAAATGTACCCTTTTTGCTTTCTTAATACATGTTTCTCATATATTTTTGTATGTATCTTATGTATTTTCTCATGTATTCATGTATTTTGAATAATTTATTGGTGCATATGGTCTACAGACAAAAAAATAGTTGTTCCAAGTCTGAAAAGATTTTCATTTAAATTTGACATCAAAAATTATTTTCCTTCATCACACTGGTTCTGATATGTGGTATATGGAAGCCCGCTTCACTACTAAATAAAAATAAAAATAAAAATAAAAATAAAAATAAAAACAAAAATAAAAATAAAAATACGGTAATTGTGACTTATCTCAAAATTCGGACTTTTTTTTTTTTCAAAATAATGAGATGTAAACTTGCAACTGTGTTGCATAATTGTGAGATATATAAATATATAAAAATGGTATGAAAATAGTCTTTTTTTTTACTCAGAATTGGACTTCATAACTTGCAATTGCGGTTTTGAATCTCACAATTCTCAGAAAATAAGTCTGAATTGTTATATATGAACTCCAATTATGGGAAAAATGTCAGAATTATGAGAAAAACGTTCAGAATTATATCTTCAGAATATGCAATTCTGACTTTATTTCATGCAATTGCAAGTTTATATCCCACAATTCAGAATTTATATCACGCGAGCTGAGAAAAAATTCAGAACTGCAAGATTGTAAACTTGCAGTTGTGAGAAAATGTCAAAATTGTGAGATAAATTGTAGCAATTACATTTTTTTTTTATTTCGTATTCAGTGGCGGAAATGGGTTTCAATAGTAATGCCTACTTTCACTATCCAATCATTTCCAATCATTTTTTTTCTTGTTAAATTTTCTATTTTACTCTGAGATACATTACATTATGGAAGCAAAATGGGCTGAAAACAGAGTTTCTTTTGCTTCTTTTTCTATTTCTGCTGCAGGTGTTGAAATTGTCAATTCACTGCATTCAACTGCCCTTTAGATTGAACTACCTCTTTAGAGGAAATGTAACAAAGGAAAATGGAAATGAAATGGATATATGAGAGAGAAAGAGAGTTCTGTGAAAATGCCCTAGGGGGAGTTGTGCTCCAGTAAATTCACACTCAATAGAAAGCATCTCCTGTGTTAGTCACAACACTGCAGCAACCAACACCTCAAACCTCCCTTAAACATCCTTAAACTCCTTAAGCCCTCAACCCTGCAAATCTACTGTACGTCCACATCCAGCCCTGGATTACATTCAGAGCACAAAGACAGCAAAGGAGATCTCCAACTAGCCAAAACAATGACTGCTAATAAGCAATAATCTCATAATTCAATCTGCAGCACAAGCCAACACGTCAGCTTCTAAACTCCATCCAGCACTACAAAACAATCCCTCTTTAACCTACATATGATAAGAAATGAACTGTCCTCGTCAACTGGCACAAAAGCAAATCAGGCTTGCGGTGGCATGTCTGATTTTCTTTTGTCCAGCGTAAGTCTTTCTACATTAGCAATGGTCTAAACTCAAAACCTTTGACTTCTAAGAGTCTTACTTTAAGAACAAGATCAAGAAGAGCTAAGACGTCTTAATGCTGCTCGTCTTGTTATCCGTGATCTCGCATGAGCGCTCTGTCTGTGGGGGACAATTGCTGGCATGTAAAGTAACACTGAACACTGAAACTGACTTCCTGATGAATTTAACAGCATAATCAATAACTGCTGTTAACTAACAGGCTGTTAAGCAAGGCTTTGTTTAAGCATGTTGTAACTTTATGGCTTGTACTAAACATCTCAGAAAAAAAAAAAAAAAAAAAATATATATATATATATTTATTTTTTTTTTTTTTTTTTTTTTCGAAAGAAGTAATTTATGGTAAAAAAAAAAAATACAGTAAAACTGTAATATTGTGAAATATTATTACAATTTAAAAAAAAAAAAAAATTTGAATATTTTTTAAAATGTTATTTATTCCTGTGATGCAAAGCTGAAATTTAAGCAGCTTTAGAAATTATTTTAATATGCAGATTTGCTTTTCTTTCCAACTCATTTTTTATTTAAGGAACATTTCTTCTTATTATTATTATCAGTGCTGAAAACGGTTACATTATTTTTGTGTAAACTATGATATATATTGGACGTCCCTTTTTTGTGTCCTCAAATAAAATTTACAAAAGTGATTTTATATAAATAAAAAAACTGTGTGTCTGCTTTAATGTTTCAGGTCTTGTGATAATTAAATGTCAAAATATAGGTGAAATATTATGTTCCATTGTCAATCAGCATAACTTATAAATTTATGTAAAAATGAAACAACATTGTCTGATACTTACTATATGTTACTTAGTTACTTAGCACCGTGTCTTTTAATGTCATAATTTTATGAACTAGTAATATGAACTTTTTTATTTGATGAATTGTATATTTAAAAGAACAGCAGTTATTTTGAATAGAACTCTTTCATGTCATTATGAATGTCTTTACTGTCACTTTGGATCAACTGAATGCATGCACAGTACTGTACTTTTATATGTCTCAGTATGTAAATAGCATCTGTTGTGATTGGCTAGCCTCCATGCACCTGTGTAGTCAGTTCACAATGGCAGGCCATGTTTCTGAACACTGAATAGGCAATGATATGTAAATATGCGCAGTCATCCGAAGTAACGTCAAAACCAAATGAACGAATCAAGCATGTTTTTTGTTTTTTTTTTCTTCATGAATGATCTATGTGGACTAGGGAAAGAGCTTTGCATTGTTAACAGTGTACGCTACATCTACATAACACATGAATCTCTTTATTTCAAAAGAGCAAGGGCAGTCCTTTTGCTCAAGGTCCCTTTAAAAGCTGCTGAACTCTTTGTTTAAACATTCACAGACCCCCGATGCTGCTTCGCCCCGTCTTACATCTCAACTAAACTCAATTCAATTCATTTATGAAAATAAATTCATAGGCACTGCTGACATACAGCACACATCATCTGATTCTCTCTGACACATGATAATGTGCTGTCGCAGATGAGAAAACACAGAAATATTCAGGCCTCTGGGGCAGCAGAGCTCTACAGCGCTTCAAGACAGGTGCCAGAATTAACAGACAAAACAACATTTTTTCTTTGGAAGCTTGGCTGGATATGTTTGAGAGTTTATGAGGTGAGAAAAAGAGTACAGCAACAACAATACAACTAATATATGTGTGAGTTGAAACCAATACAATATTACATAAGCCTGAATATAAACTCTATATAAATAATTCTGAGAAAAAAGTCAGAATTTTTAGATAAAAAGTTGCAATCACCTTTATATTTATTTCTTTTTTTATTCTGTGGCAGAAATGGACTTCCACTTTAAATAATAATAATAACAACATTTTTTATGTTTGTTGTTTTTTATGATTATTATTATTATTATTATTATTTCATGGGCAAAATGGGTTTCTGTACAATGTAGTCCAAATATATAAAGCATAAAATAATAAAAAATAAAAATAACCTTTAAAATAACCAAAATAACTAAACAACTAAAACAAAAAATTGTGAAAAATTGTGAGATAAAAGGTCACCATTACCTTTTTAATTTGTATTCTATGGCAGAAACGGGCTTCCATACAGTTCAAATGAATAAAAAATAAAATAAAATAGTAATAATAAAAATAATAATAAAATAACTTTAAAATATTGAAATATTTATTTTGTTTTGTTTTGTTTTGTTTTGGAAATGGGCTTCCATACAATGTGGTCCAAAATAAATAAACAGCTTTATGAATTGCATCATAAATAAATGCACTTCTTTCCAAATAAATACATTTATAATGATTCAGATGATTTTGAATGGAGCATGATAGTTCGGTCACACTTGAATGTGTTGGATGGACAGAAATGACATGCAAAATGCATTAAAGTCACACAAACAGGCTTTCCATCTGCTGTTTTGAAAACTCAACTTGTTCCTTAGTGAGATCATCTGTAGCATTCATCTGTTAGAAAGTTTATTAGCTTCCAACATCGTTATTCCCAGTTTTTAAAATACACATTGCAAGTCCTCTACCAGCTCTACCAGCAGGCACACCCTTAATCAAAACCATTTCATCAGCCAAACGTCTGCTACGTTTCACACACACACACACACACACACACACACACACGCTAGCTACTTCTGACTGGACTGCTGTTCCTTTAGACTAAAGACGGTGCTTTGATGGGATAATGTAGCGTAATCCTCTTCATGTCATGGGTGGTCACCGCAACTTCAGCGGGGTCGTCTCATTTACACTGCAGTTACACCAGCACAGCTCGTCCTTGACAAACGCCTGTGGGGGTCGTGATAGCTGTAATGCTAACAATGAAGGGTGTGCATAATGGACTTCAGCAGGGTGACTGGACGTTTCTAACAATTCACTAAAATATTATTCCTTCGCAAGCTGTTGTGGAAAAGAAGCGTGCTGAATTGTTTTGAATGTGCACGCATGTAGTGTACTTCAAATCCTAAAAGTATTACAACTAAATATTGTGGATAATATGAATAAAATGAAATACCATTTAAGTGTACTTAAAGAGAAACAATTTCATGACTTCCTTAAACTTAACAACATAAAAAGTTCACTTTGTAATAATGTTGAATTAAAAGTTTAAAGTACATTTTAAATCATGGTTCAATAATATTTTTTCATGGTTTAAAGATATACACTTGATGTTTTGACTAACTTTTTTCCCTGTCACATATTTTAGCAATCATTTTAATTTAGATATAATTTGAAACCTTAAACACTCATTTGAAATTGAAAAACTATTTGAAATTGGACATTGCATATGGAAATGGTACTTCAAAACCTGTCAGCAGGCTCCTCCCCCTAGTGGCATTTAAAATCCATATTTGGTGCTATTTTATGATAGAAGTAATACTGTGACAGAAATGTAAAATTAAATTTGTGAAAATGCATAAAGGCTATTTTTGGTATAGCACCTAATCAAAATTTCACAGAATCCTCAATTTTTGTGATATCAGCTTCAAATTCGAAACATAACTTAGTTGGACATATGATTATGATTTTATAACAACTTAGATTTCAAAATATTTATTTCATATAAAAAACATAGCACTACACATTTTATTGGTAGCAAACTTAAACCTTTAATCTACCTTTAATCCTAAACTTAAACTGTAAAACGAGACCAAACTTACGTCTATATTCCAAAGCATTCACAAATTCCAACCATTTAAGTGCATTTACACATTAAAAAGGAGGGTATATATTTCCAATATATTTTATTGTTCTTGGTCAGGGAGCCAGTGCTCACTAATGGACCTACAAAGAAGGCATCAAAATGTCTAAATCATATCACAGTCATACATGAATAATGTCACAATTATAAGAAGTCTGATCTAGATCAGATTGAAATGTGTCTTGACACCATAACAATAACTTCACATGCTTGCTGTTGCTCCCATCTTCTCAGTGCAAGAAGCTCAAGATATATCAAGTTAGTTAAATATGGCATCTACCCTGACTGAAGTCACTTGCTTTTATAAGCCTTCAAGACGAACGCACTCAAAACCGCTAATAGTGGCTTTCTGCTCTGGAACTTTCTATAGACCTCAGCTGCTTCCCATTAAAACACAAAAAAACAACATCATAATTTTGCCTAAATGCATTCAACTCACATTCAATCACTCTTATTGATTAAATACAGGAAATACCCAAATATTCCAACACCTAATCTGGATTTAATCAGTATCTAGGAAACCGTGTTTTTACTGCAACGAGTCCAATAGAGTCTGTCCCCTCTGGAATGCTGCTGGATCATGGAAAACCTGGCCATGTGCTCCAAATTCACGTCACACGGGACGCTTTGTGCACTAGAAGAGTTACTCATACACAGCTCTCCCAGAAACACCGTCAGATATCCCGTCATGATTTGGCACACTCTGCATATGTAAACCTAAAACACGCTCATGACAAAATGGAAAAGGGTAGAGGACATCTGAAGCTCAATGCTCACACCCACGTCCCAGGCGCCGAGCACCCTGCCCACGGTCTGACGCTTCACTCAAAGCCGGTTAGACGTTTCTGGAATGGATGTTCGGCATTTACATTTTAATTATGCCTATGAATCTTTGAGTGTTCTGTCACACTCTGAGACTAATCGCTGGATGCCTTTAGGCCAGGAAAGCCTTGAAACAAATGGCTGCCAAAAAATGGCTGGTCAACACAGAGTTGTTTAACAGAATTTAAAGCTGCAGTGTGTAATTTCTGCAACACTAGTGGCACCAAACCAAACTGCGAGGATGATGACTAAATAAGATGATTTATAACCAGACCGCTTAAACACACCCCACCTTCCACTGTCCGAAAATGCAACAGTGTTTCCAAAACTCTGCTTCCACTCCACACTCCTTAAACCCGTCCAAAACTAGCTGTCATATCTCTTGTGAAAGAGAAGCGCACTTAACTGTATTGCATGTTCACTTGAGTTTTGTTTTTGTTTTTTTTTCTTCATTTTAAAACCTGGAAGTGTATTAATGAAATAAAAGGCCACTTATTTGTACTTGAAGGCGGATACTTTCATGATTAATTTTCGAAACATGTTTAAGTGGACTTTTAAAAAGGGCACTTTGCAATAATGTCAAATTAAAAATTTAAAGTACATTTATTTATGTTACCTCTCCTGGGACCGCCACCTTACTGTGGTGGAGGGGT
>SCHK01205120.1:0-16451 GCA_004124795.1 Poropuntius huangchuchieni
TTTTTTTTTTTACAGTCTGCTAATCTGCAATATGTTACATTTAATTAAAATCTTAATATTTTTAAATATAATTTCTTTATATAAATTGATTCAATTTTATTATATTATATATTTTATTTTATTGGGGGAAGCTGAATTCTTAAAAAAACAAACAAAAAAACAAACAAAAAAAAAACAGTTTGCAGCATAACTCTAAAATCAACATGTTTCAGATAAAACAGTCAAACACTGAAGGGAATTTTTTGGTGATGTGTACATTAATAAAAATTATGCTTCCATCTGTACCTTTAACTAAAGACCAAGTCAAGTAGTAGGTTGGTATCATAGTATTATTAAAATGCCTTGAGTCAGGATTGAACTATCGCAACCTCAAGATTTCACACCTCAAGTAGCAACTTTTATTGCAGAGCAAATCAATATCCTGACATTCACCTTCGGACACGGCCTAAAGTCAAACAGGCTTTTTCGCTATATAATGTGAATGCGAAATGTTAAATGTCTTAACGTATAGTGAATAAGGCAAGCTAGAGGAAATCAGTAAGCCAGCTTCAGGACAGAGACGGCAGGCTTTAATGTGAGCTCTAGCCCAGGGGGAAAAGATGCACTGCTTCCTCCTATAAGATACAGCAGGTTAACGACGGCCTTAGAGACACAATGTCTCTATCCATAACACTGTGTTTTTTGGCTGGTCTGGTGGAAGGAGTTGTCCATCTAAATGATTGAACATGATCGGCCCCACACCATGTCCCTGAGGTACTCCAGCACACATAGGAAATCAACATACAACTGAAGAGACCTTCCAGAGAATATCTCTCTTACTTACCCACAATAGCACTGTTCTAAAATCTAGTATGCCGCCTACCTACCCAGACAGCATTTTAAGCTACACACTTACAACACAAAGGCTGTTTAAAAGGATAGGCACACCACACAAGACAGCTAAGGCAACACAGCATGTATGCTTCAATGAGAAGGCAGCCTAGAACGAATTTGGAAGAAAAAAAAAGTTGTGGACATCAGTCCAGTGAAATCTCACATATCTTTATAAATCTATAAAACATTTCACCTAATAAAAATATACATTTTACCCAATGTTTGTATGCTTATTGGTGAGTTTCTTAGCACTTTAAATGAGCTACTTTCTACATATAGCGGTTTTGGAACAGTGCTAATGTGTCTGTTTTTCGAGCTATGTTGTTCAGGCACTGTGGAGAGCTTGTCACACTGTTGTTCTTCTGTTTTTCTGTGCCATCTCTGATTTAAAACTTCCCAGAGGGGGGGAATCAGAGAGAAAGAGACATTATAATTTCTCTGTTGGAGCTGAAACAGAAAAGCATAACTAACACTTCATAAATCAATCTGGTGTAGCTGCTTTGACTGAGAGTCAGAAATCATTCATCACAGCCTCATGGAGTGGCATCGAGTGGATGGCTCCTTGACAACTGAAAGACCTTTGTGGGTCAGTGACAAGAGCAGATAAAATACTGCTGGTCATTTGCTAGTTTCTGTAGGCTCTATGTTCCCTAGTGTACCACACATGACCCAAAGACACATCCATATGTCGAGCCTTACCCAATCAGAGTTCCTTTGGAGTTGCGGATAAGGCCGNGGTGTACCACACATGACCCAAAGACATCCATATGTTAAGTCTTACCCAATCAGAGTTCCTTTGGAGTTGCGGATAAGGCCGAAGAGCACCAGCAGGCAAATGAGCACATCAAACAGCAGTAGACCCAAGTAGCCCAGCCACCTAAAGACAACAACACATTAACATTACAAACACAGCAAAACCCACAGTCAATGCAACGAATGCTGTACGAGAATGTATTGCAAACTCAAAAATGGTAGCACTTTAAGAAACATTAACAAGTCATTAACACATAGTATAAGAAGCTTCACAGATCAGTTGTATTATTATTATTACTCTTGTAAAATATTATTTAAATAATGAAATATAAATATATGAAAAAGGGGTCAGTATATTGTTTTTCTTTTAAGAAATGTATATTTTTACCAACCAAGGATGCACAAAATTGATCAATCATAAGGTTAAAAAAATATTGTAATAATATTTCACAGTATTGCTGTTTTTACTGTATTTTTGATCAAATAAGTGCAGTCTCGGTAAGTAGGGGTGGGCGATATACCGGTAGTAATTTGTTGATGGTAGAGATTTTCGACTATCATCTCTATCGTGTTTACACGCTCGCGTGATGTTGCTGTGCTATGTGGTCATGAAAACATATCGTTTGCACATGTTTGTAAGCACTTCAATTTAAAAAAACAATATATTTTGAGCCATGGAAACTTAATCAGCAGCAAAAGAGAACTCATTTCACTATATGCACTCTGTCTGAGAGACAGTGCTTTCCGAGAATTCTCAGAGAGATGTGCACATGTAAAGATGGTGCTAATAAAGTGTAGGAGAGTTATTTTTGCCGCTTTATAGGCACTGAACAGTCAAATAAACACACTTGTATGTGTCAAAATGCCTGTCTTTGCAAATATCCTCATAAACACAGTAATTTATGTCTTAATTGAAAGCAAAAAAGACACATGTGTAACAGTATACTGGATCCAGGCAGGTCTTAAAGTGACAGCAGTCTAAAGTTCATTTACAGTATGTTAATAAAAACAACAAAAGAGAGAAAATCTCTCACTGCTCTTAACTAAATCACTTTTGTAACTTTAATAAGAAGAAATATATATATAATTTAGACAGTGAAGAATAAGCAGTTTTTTTTTAAACATGTGATTACTTTCTACAATGTATGTAGCATTTTTATGTGTTCTACTGTACTGTATTTTGTCCTTTTGCTTGTAATTAGTTCCTTATTGTTATTTAAATTGCTGACTGTTTATTTGTCTTCAGGAAGCTTCAGTGATCCATTTACATCTTTAGAAAATGTAATTGTGTGTTTTTTTTTTGTTTTTTTTTTTAAATCAAAGCCAAAATTATTTGGTTTTCTGGCTTTGTCCTGTTTTGGAAGCCTGAAATGAAACTTATTTGGCTTTTTAGGCAAACAAACAGACCCCAAAGCAATTTCTTTCAGAGAGAAATGTAAATGGCTGACGAGAGGTGGAAAGAGGCAGCGAGTGAACAGAATACTAATTTCTATTCTCTCTAAGAGAGCACTGTTCACAACTTATGCGATACAGAGAAATCCTTTGAGCACTTTTTCTTTTTCGCCTGAGACTTTTTTTTTTGGATGTTAGAAAGGTTTTACACCTTCAAACAAACTGAAGTACATTTCAAAATGTCTGTCAGAAAAATTCTAGGGTTGTCAGTACACTAAAATTTCAGTTACCTGTATAAGGGATTCCTAATTTTTTTTTTGTTTGTCAGACAAACTTCTCTTACAAAATATGTTTACTTATTGAAGCAACCCTTATAATTAAGTTTTAAATAAATAAGTTAATATTTAAATAACACTCTCACATGTTCACAGTTCTCTGATGTCAGTTAATTGCCACATGACATGCAGGTAAATAATCAATAATAATAATAATAATACATTTCTTTTTATTTTTGCAAATGTCTTATAATTTAAAAACATATAAATGTTCCTTCATTAAAAATACATAATGTTCACTTACTTGAACTTGAGTACTGAAATCTGTATTCTCTTTTAAATTTTAGAATTGATTTAGTACTGAAGTAGAATGTTTGACATCCCTACATATTTCTTTCAATGATATTGCCATTCCTGTGAAAGACATCAAAGTACATACCTGTACCAGTCATATAGTTCAATCTGGGTTGCCAGATCCTCCAGGGAGATGCTGAAATCTCTCCAAAAGGGAATGTCAGTCATCTGACGAACCAGCTCACTCCGCTGATCCTGGAGTTTCTGTACGATGGACAGGTAGTCTGTGTGCTTCGCATACTGGTCCTTTAGCAACTGAAGGTTCTCGTCCACCGCCTGGCTCTGAGCTGATGTACTTTCTGACACCTACAGGCACACATATTTGCTTTGTAAGTTCTATTCTCATGAGCTACAGATCGTACAGTATAACATCTGAGTATATCACGGAGATTGTCAAGCTCTGGTGTGTTTTTGGGGAGATGAAGCACTATGTGAACATAACTCAGTGTGCATCAGTGCCTCACCAGTCTGTCCACGCCTGACACGGTGCGGTTGGCATGGCGGAGGGAGTAGGTAAGACGATTCACACCGTCACAGGTTTCACCATTCCCGTAGAAACCGACAGCAATGCCAGCGCTGTAAGGAAACAAAGAGAGAGGCATGAAGAGGAATGGAGGCCTTCAGCAGAGCCGTGGTAACCCTGAGGAATAGGTCAGTAATGTCTCAAAACCCCTGCACACAGCCGGCAGAAGACACAGACAAGCATCTAATTCAGACTCTATTGTCCTCATAACACAACTGAACACACACGAATGACTTATTAAATAAGAGTGAATTCTCACAGATCATTCAGGGCACTGATTTATAGCAATCATTTCTAAACAAGAGTACCTAGGAATGTTTCAGGAGTACGCGTAAAGATTTGAAACTAATTATAATAAAATACTAAAAATAAACAGTTCATCTTGTGTGTATTTTTGTAATAACCATAAACACACTATAAGCACTACTGTTAAAATGTTTTTGGTTAAGATTTGTTTTAAAGATTTATTGTTTAACTTTTACTCAGTGAAGACACATAAAATTGATCAAATTGCAATTATACAATACGTGCTGTTCTTTTGAACTTTCCATTCATCAAAGAATCCTTAAAAAAATTGATCCTAGTTTAGACTAAAATATTAAATAGCACAACTGCTTTTAACATTGATAAAAATGCTTCTTAAGCATCAAATCAGCATTTTAGAATGATTTCTGAAGGATCACGTGACACTAAAGAATGAAGTAATGACTATAATATATTAACACCTAAAAATTAACTTGTAATAATATTTCACAAAATTACAGATTTTACTGTAATTTTGATCAAATAAATGCAGCCTTGGTGAGTAAAGAGACTTTCAAAAACAAAACAAAAATCTTATAGACACCAATCTTTTAATGGTAGTGTATGTAAACAAATACAGCATAAAAGACTCACCCATACAGCTTTAAATATTTAAAACCAGCTTTATATGGACATTTGACGGGTTGTAAATGAGAAAGAGTTTAGTATTGTCTGAAAGAAATGAATTCTAAGCATTATTGAACATTAAATATGGCTCATAACCAGAAGGTTGCTGTTTCAAGCCATATAAATGCAAACCTGTGAATAAAACAAACAGCCCTTTGCTCCAATGGAATTGTGAATACAATAAAAGCCCTACATATTAACTTAATGACTACTCACTTTATATATTTGTACCGTTTGCAACTAACAAAATGCTTTTAGTCGATTTACTCCAAGTGTCTGTGCACATGTGTGAACCACAAGAGAACTAGTGGTCAAATGATCGATAGCACTCTGTGAAACTCAACACAACATTGACTCAGACTGTTGGGCTACAACACCAGCGCTGGGAGAAGACAGATGAAAACGAATCGATCGTGCTAACAGCTTTGACCAACCAGAGAATCAGGTCACAAACACACGGCTGCCCCACAACCCCACCGAGGCCATTCACAGCAATGTACAGACCCCCTGCACCAGAGATATGACCACCAACACATCCGACTTGAACTTGTTGCCTCACCACCAGGTGGCAGAACAGCACAACCTGCCAACGGGGCTTTCAATCCCACTCATTCCCATTCCCCACCCTCTCTCGCTCAAGTATGTCACCCAACTCCATTGTAAAGCATTCAATGGCAGCTACAATCAGCAGCCACCCCGCTTAAGGGGGCTCTGCGGCTAAACAAAGAGCTATTCACCGCAGGACAAGCCCCACAGCTCTCAGTCAGAGCACATTTAAGACGCATTCCATGCGTTTGCCAGTCTTATCATTCGCTTCGCGAATGGGCCAAAGTCCAAGTATTAAGATTTCACAATAACGTCTAAATGTGAAGGACCCATTGTCGCTGAAGCACTACACAAGAAGTCACTTGAGTGAGAGTCTCTCAAACTGTAGCTCCATATTTTGTAAACATGCAGTCAGTTGTGCTAAACCGACGTGGTGTGTTGGTTTTTATTCTCCATGAGCTGTGCTGTTCAGACGGGGCGTGTTGCGGCACGAATGTGCAGATCAGGAAGCAGATGTCACCTCGCCGTCCCCCCGAAGCCACGGTCATGTGACCCATTAGAGAGGTCTCAGTGGAGTTCCCAGCATTCCTGCTACACCGTAAATCTGGTGGATAATCTGCATGAGCAAAGTTAACTAAATACACAAAAACACAGTCTAATCTCTTACAGCACAACATGAATGGTTAGAGAGTGATACGAGGGCCATATCTTTTCTCATGTTGTTTGTATTAAAACAAATTATAATGATACTTGTGTTTACACTATTACAGAACTATGCAATGACCTCACTGAGAAATGAAGCAGAGGTTTTAAGAAGCAGAGGTTCATACTGTACTTCCCAAAAAAGCAGAAATAAATGAATACTTCAGGACTATTTGTGCAAGGTGGGCTTTGGGAATATATATATATATATATATATATATATATATATATATATATATATATATATACACACACATACACACATACATGCATACACAACATTACCATTGTAATCATATCAAACAAGGTATGGGTAGGCCAAACAACCCTGTCAGCTATAAAACTGTCAGCTTAAAAGAAAGGCAAAAAAGGGCACCTGTGAGGTTTACAGGGTCAGATAAATCAAACCATAAAAGAGACATCTCAGATAATAGTTATACCGAGAGAAGGGAAGTGATTGTGAACTCTAAAGGCAAGATATGACCCGAGGACAGATCAATCAATGTTCCCGCAGCTGTGGCCTTTGGTGGTCCCATATCACGGCTGTCCTGTATTAAAGAAAGCTCTGTCTGTCAGACAGTCTCTATTCTGGGCCACAGCTCTCATGGGTCCATACAGACATACTGCAAACAAATAAATAACAAAAATAAGCCACATGACTCACCGAAATCTATCCCGGCGCTCCCTAATGCTAAGAAGCAGACTTGAGTTGCATAACATATAATAAGTAATGACCTGCGATTGTTGATCAATGCGAATGGGGTTAAATGCTCCTTAGAGAATAACACTCCACTGACTGGACAGATCACGCTGAGCAATCTCATTACTCACACTCGTCCTGGTGCGCCCTTCCCCCTAAAGCACAGTGTCCCGAATCATTGGGGATTTGGTTAAGTGGAGTGTCACACAGCTAAGACAAGACTAGTTTGGTCACTGTACTCAAAGAGAGGCCTTTGGTGTTGTATATCTGCATATAACAGCTATAGTTACCAATTTTTAAAAAAAATGACACACGTATACTACATATTAACATTTACTGACATATTGTTCTAGCCTAACAGATATAAAAATTATAATTAAACTTTATTTGGACTAGGCTACTACTTGTGCACAATGCATTTCTTAATATTAAACCTAAAATGTGTTTTAATGTCACTACTGATGAGGATTGTATGATCTTTGAATAACATCTGTCTTTAAATGCAAGTTATTTAAAGTGTAACTGAAGTATACTTGCAATAGTTCCACTTCAGCACGAACAATTAGATGTACTTCAGCACTACTTTCACACAATTAAAGTACATCAAGTTCAAAATTAGTTGTTCCAATTTAACAGACTTTAAGTATACCAGTTTAGTGCACCAAATTGCAGGGTATTTTTTATTAACTGCATAAACATTTAAATGTATTTGTAATATACTTAGCATGAAAGAAATGCAATTCAAATACATTTTAGTACATTTATTTTTCACAGGGTCACATTACCCAATGTTATATTGTCAGCAAAGATACTGCGATAATATTAAATGTATTGCCCAATCCAACTGTCACAATAATTCACAGCATTAGCAGAGACAGAATATCTTTCATGTGTGACATTATAACTGTAATATACTAAAATGATTACAATTGAATCAAAACTGGAATCAAGAGCTTGTGAATCAGAATCAGATCAGGAAATAAGCTATAAATAAATAATCTGTACATTATACATTGACGTACAATTTGGACAGATGCATCATATTTCTGGTGCAAAAATGTTGGACACAAGCTTATATATTCCCGTCTCAAGTCCTTCAAAATTCCCAAATGAACTGCACACTAGCTGCTGTGATGCTATCAGAGCCTTTGAAGTGGCTTCAATGTCAAGTCATGAGCTGATTAGCATAAACGCTGTAAAGGTTTCAGAGTCTTGCTCTGGATTTCCATAATCTTTAGTTATGCAGCGCTACAGCTAAAATGTGCCTGAAGCTGCAGACATCAGAAGTCCAAGCGTGAAACTTAGGTGCTTGCGAGTCCTCCAGGCTGTTATTATATTAAACTATCTAACAGAGGTGAGGATCAAACTTTAATCACTGAAAACAGAGCAAATTTATGTGTCTTGACTTGCATACCTCCAACTCTATCAATTCTGACTGAACAGTGTGCATTTGAAGGGATTTCATCTGGTCTAAATAATGAATGTGGTTCAACAGAACTCAGAGGAGACATTAAAGAAACACTCCTATGTAGGAGCAAATAACAACACAAACCCTAAATGTTACTCAGAATAAACAGGAAACACTTAGAGTAGGTGTTAACCAACACGACTGATTGGACGGTGAAAGAATCTACAGTAACATGACTTAGATTCTGCTGTTTACGATCGCTCCTCTGCGTCCTCATGAATCATTGATTTAGGACAGGGGATTGCATGTCTCAACCACATTTTGTAAAACATTCTTGTACATTCTGGTTTCTATTTGAGCGCTCATGTGTTCCTTTAAATGCGTCCACTGAGATTTCTTGTAAAGCTCTCAAAATATGTGCCTTCATCAGCAATTCTCAGGAGGTTTCGCCATACAATTTGCTTCCAAGAAAGACCAAAAATTGCACAACTCTAGATTTCTATTTCAATAGAAACAGAATTATCTGACATATCTGATACCGAATCCGATGGAATAAGATAACCTTCGTATGGTACACATTACAAGGGCTTCTAACTAAACAGTCTGTTCCTATATAGGGTGTCTAGATCCACAGAGTCTACAGGAAGACTGTCCACTGTACGGACAGCATGAGCTCGTTTCCTCCTAATGCATAAGTGATGAGTAGTCCATGCAGTATCTGCACTTCTTCACATTTTATGTGCTGATTGGGGTGGAATATCTGCAAAGTTCTGCAGTATCAACTCAAATATGGTACATTTCACTTGAACAAGAGATGGGTGATTAGATTTGTATGAATGACGTACAAAAGAATTACCTGGAAATCTGCAGAACTTTCAGTGGAACTCTGTTGGTGCAGTTATCATACAGACGTGTTGATGTGAAATAAGATAATGTTTGCTGCTTTAAAGTGGCCCGTTTATATTGTCAGTGTACACAGAAGCTGAACAATGGGCACATCTGCTAAATGATCAATCATGTATCAACTTATTTTATTACTCAGGTCTTAATGTATAGCAACTCTCTTTCAGTTCATAATTATTAGGTATGTGTAAAACTACAATTGTGACCCTGGACCATAAAACTAGTCATAAGGGTCAATTTTTTCAAAATCATCTGAAAGCTGAATAAATAATTTTCTATTGACCTATGTTTTTTGGATAGGACAAAATTTGGCCGAGATACAACTATTTGAATATCTGGAATCTGAGGGTGCAAATAATTAAAATGTTAAGAAATTCACCTAAAAATTGTAATGTATTTATGGTAGGATATTAACAAAATATCTTCATGGAACATGATCTTTACTTAATATCCTAATGATTTTGGCATAAAATAACAATTTGACCCAAAAGGGTTGAGACACACACACAAAAAACCCCCCAAAAAAAAAACAGCCTGAAGCATCACATAATGGCCAAAGACACCTTTTTAAATGTGTATTTCTTTAGAAGTAGGTGATGAATTTAATATATTTAAAGCAACTTTTCTGAGATGTTTTACTATGCAAACTACCTAACAGCTAAAATCACATCATGCTGTGAGCAGGCAAATCAAAACGCCACCTCTTAAAAAATATCAAAACTAAAAAGAAAAATCCAGATTAACTCGTCATCAGCAGAACAACAAGATGACCATCATAATCATCTGTAATATTATCACTTTAAAGTAAAATTTCATCCTAGACTTAAAGCGTTCCACTTAAAAGTGAGAATGAAGCTCGCCTAAAGCATTACTGGCTGCAGGCATGCACTATGAGAATATTAATATCACATTATGAGAAATCCTGAGTCATGTCCCTCGCAGGTGTGATGATTATTAATGGTGTTTGTGTTGAAAATGGGCTCATCTTCCTCCCCATAGGGAGGAATCAGCAGGGAGCCGGTGAACATGACAGTGAAAGTGTTCTCCATATTTCCGCTTCCCAGATGTGCACTGATAAACTTTCACAGAAGGGAAGATGCTTGTTCAACGTGCAAACTCGCAGCAGAAAGCAGAGAAAAATAAGAGAGAAGAGTTTTAGTAAATGACTTAGCAAAAGAGTGAACCGAGTGTGAGACTGACAGAGACAGTGAGGATGAGAGAGACTCTCTCTTCATAGACTAAACAAGTAGGTTCACATGGAACCACTTTCCCCTAAAACAAACTAAAACAAAACTAGAGAAACTAAAAAAAAACAAAAATAAATAAATAAAACAATCATATGTTGGTCTAAAATGGATTTTTATTGATTCACATTTTTTTTTTAAATATTATATACTTACATATAATCCAAATAAGACCAGGATATGCATTAAGTAACTATTAGGGTCAAGTTTGCTTCCATGGTGGCTTTAAAGAAGATAAGAAGAGACAGCAACACTCCTTAGAGTATTTTCACCTCATCTTTGAGCTCTTTACAACTTCCGAGTTGGGAAAAAAAAATAAAAAATGGACCGTGTACTGAAGACAGGATTTACTGCTTGGTGTGTAACTCATAGTGACCATAAAGTTCACACCTGTCATCAACATACACTGAAGAACAGAGACTCCACACAGCAGGCCCTCTCTCATGCTGACACTATCACAGGCGGACTCCCTGAAGAGCGAGCGCACGTTAACATGGAAAAAACATGAGGATCGGTCATGAGATGTGGGGGGTGGTGGTGGTCTTTTTTGTGAGTCCCTGATGATGGCCGTAATGCCAAAACCACAAGTTAGGAATTGCCGGGAAAGACGCTGCCATAGCAACAGGGTTTATTTGAGACAGGATGTCAGACCGGACAATAGCCGAGCCTCAACTTTCCCACCAAATTCTTTTCATTCACATTGTGCGTCAAACATCATCATAACAAAAGCCAGCATTACTTATTCAATCTGTTTGTTTATGAATCCTTCAACTGGTTTGCATTTACTCAGAGAAACATCTTGACATCTTAAATTTTAATGGATTATAATGCACTTGAAAAAATAAATTCTGAAGACAATGAAGGAAAACTAGAGTGAAGGACAGCAGAAACGCTCTTTGTGGTTTAATGCATTATAGCAACAGAACCAGACAGAAGGTTGTGTCTTAAGTAATGACTTTCTCATGCACAAGCACACTTTATTCTGCAGCTCAGCACTTTGTCATTATCGACGTTATAACACACCAGGAATGAAACGGTCAAAGTTTCATCTCAGCAAATTTCACAAACCAATCAATAGACATTCTGTGATTAATTCAAGCAATCCAGCACTTGTCTGTAGAAGGACTAAGAGTTTATTCTCAAGAAGTCAAATATGCATTGATCAGTCATCCTTGGTGTATATGCCTTTCTTCTTTCAGACAAATACAATCAGAGCTATATTAAAAAAAATGTCCTGGCTCTTATAAGCATTACAGTATAACGGCAGTGAATGGTGGTCGAGATTTTGAAGTCCAATAAAGTGCATCCATCCATCATAAAAAGTGCTACACATGGTTCTGTGGGGTTAACAAAGGTCTTTTGAAGCTAAGTAAAGTGTTTGAGTACAAAAAATATACATATTTAAAACTTAGCACAATCTCTAGCTTAACTGTGGTACATGTGTATCGAAATCCTATCATTTTTCTTTACAAAACCTTGTTTTGGACTAGTGTTTTGTTTTGCTCTCTCCTCTGTATGTCCACGTTAATCACTTCTCTCTGGAGGCTTGCTGCGAAAGTCGAAAGTGCAAAAGCGTTATGTCATTTGTCCACCGCAGCACTGCCCCCCACCATCGTTTAGATATTTTTTTTTTTTTTTTTTAAATCTAATAAACATTCTATGTTTCTTATTTATTTGGTTCCACAGTGTTTGCTGATTTTCAGTTTTGTATACCTATTTAAACTTCGCGTAGCCCAAGTAATTTGTTATTTTATATTAGGCATACAGCATGGTGTATTTTTATTACTTCGGTTAATAAAAGTTCTATGAATTTGATGTATTTTGTTGTTGCTTGAATTGAATCAACGCCGAATTGCCGTTAATTTGAAAGTGAAAGTAAAATGCGCACAGTGCTTTTACAAGCTATTTAAAAGCGAAGGAAAGGAAGGAAAAAGAGAAAACTCCAACGAACTCACAGTTTATCAGTTAACAGTCTGAAGAGAATCCCGCTAAGCAATTTGGATCAAGTTCAGCTGCCTGAATAAAACACTAAATGTCTCATGAATATCTAGTTCACTTCCTACTTAAACTCTGATGCTATTAACCTGGCAAACCCTGGCAATTCCAGTGATTAGTTCTTTATCAAAAACATTCATCTTATCAACCTTCTTACCGCTTACTAACTTCTTTACCAGACGGAATAAAGATCAACAAAATCTGGGCACTGATACTACCTTAAAAAGGTAGGTCAAATAAAAATGAAAAAAATCAGTCATCAAATTTATCATCATGTCATTTCAAACTTGTATAAATTCCTTGCTTGTGCGAAACATAAACGTAGACATTTTGAGAAATGTATCAGTGTCTATTGTAACCAAAACTGTTCGGCTACCAGCATTTCTCAAAGTATCTTCTTCTACTGAAGCCAGCGAGTGCAAAAGGTTGAAACAACTGCTAAAGTAACTCACTAAAAGCAGGACAGTATTGGCTAAGCATTTCAGTACTGCCATAAAATGAGTTTCTTGCTTGATGAACTGTCATATTCATAGAGTGGACATTTTCTCTTGGATAATCCTTACATTAGCCCTTGCCACTGAGGAGTTTTGGGGCTACAGGTAGAAATAACCCTATGCCTGCAGCTAGAGGAGTCAGAGGTGTTAATACAGCCACAACGAACCCCAGAGAGAGCTCCAAATCAACCTCAGAGATTAGTACAGAAATGACTTCCCTTCCAGAAATTAAACCCTGCAGCCCTTCAGATAATACACAGCTTCCTTTACACTCTAACAGACAGACTGAAGTTTTCCAGCTGGGGATCATTTGATAAAAGCATCTCTCTGGAGACTCTGACTACATGTGTCATCTTCCGCCTGAATGAGCTGTTGATATGAGGAAGAATACATGAGGAAGAATGCATTCAGACTCACCTGCAGACGAGGGTGGCGATGATGACGCACCAGGCGGTGCAGCAGCAGTCTGCGTTTGGCTGCTCATCGCTCTTCTTGCGGCGGCAACACAACCAGCAGGAGTAGATGAGGAGGAAGAGGAGGTCCAAGGCCAAGCATGCCAGAGCTACACTGCCCAGCAGCAGGATAGACTGCGCAAAAGATGAGAAGAAAACGTGAGCCATTAGTTACATTCACATGCATCCAAATAATCAGTTAATGAGTGACATTATCATTATGGCTTTTGCTGGTATTGATTATTAAGAGATGCCCGCAACTCCAGTTGGAGTGGTTCTCCATGAAAATCAAGACATTTTTCAGTTATAACTTCTGGAGAGAAATAGTCTGGACACAGATGTGTCGAGACTAGAGGCTGTCTGTGTGCATGCTAACAAATAGAGTACGCTTTGAAAGGCTTTAGCCTCTAAAACAAATTAAAAAAACACTTTTGGAATAAAAGATTTTTCACTGAACGAACTCAGTTAGCACAGAGTTTGTATTTATTTTGATCTGAACTTATGTATTGAATTAATATTGCCAATCAACCACAAATTATGTTTTTTTTTTTATTGTTTATTTGTCTGCTTTCATCCAAAAACTGAGGTGCATAAGCTCAGATTAATGAGGCCTACTTTCAATCAGTCCCAAAAACAAATGCCAAACCTGTGCTAACTGAAAGAAAACCAGTTGATAAAAGATTTAATTCACAATTTTAAAAAGGCTGGTCATTTTTGACCAGGACCACCAAATTAGGTAAAAGATTCTTAGCACAGCACAAGGGTTAAACTGAAAGAAATAATTCTATTTATAACTTTTAAGTAAATAAATAAATGTTCTACCTTGATATTACCAGTCATACTGACAAAAAACACCAACAACACGCTGCTACATATAAATGACCTGATTGGCTGTTCATTTCAGTTTCATTTTCCCGACAATGACTCTTTTTAATTCAAAATATGACTAAGACAAATCAAAGACACCTCATAACATGTCTCCTTTTATTAAAATTGAAAATGGTGCGTCGGTCGCTCTAAACTGAGTCTCCCGCTGCAACTCACGTGACAAGTAACCTGCAGGGGAAGTTGTGTGTATAATGAGGTCAGAGCTATTCTCGGTTAAGACACACACTTTACTCCGGCAATCTTGTTGTGACAACCACACAGGGATTAAGCACTTTAAGATCGTCTGCACTCACATTCCTCAAAAACCGACCCAATTCTGGTCCCACCCGATTAGTGGAGGAATCGGTCAAATGGAGACACCCATCATGGGTTTGGCCTGGTATCCAATCAGTTAATCTGCATGGACTCACTGAACCCCTCTTCGCATGTAAGCATTTCAAATCTCCCAAATCACATAGTTTCCATACGGCTTTCAACCTGTGCCAAGCTGTCTGTCAAGCTCACAGTGTGTGATCACAGGAGAGCTGGGGAAACCATTGTGCTGGTTCAAAAGGGCCCAGCGAGTCAGACTGGAAAAGCGAGAAGGTCTTAAAAGCACAGACTGTAATGCTAAAAGGGCATCAGCGCATTTACTTTAAAACACAAAGCCTGATTGTTTGACTCAAGGTAATTCTTTGGGCTTATTAGGCTCAGAAGATTCCAGCGAATGTTCAGGTGAGAGGTTTATCAGACCACCTGGAAACAAAGTTGTGTTTACACTAATAACACCACTTGTGATCTATTGACACTGCCTAAAGAAGAACTAGAAGTTGTTGACTGACAACAAGATATGAATCAATACAGCTGTTTGTGAAGTAGTCGATTTCTGAAGGATCATGACACTCTGAAGATTGCAGTAACGGCTGCTAAAAATTCAGCTTTGCTATCACAGGAATAAATTATATTTATATTCAGATAGAAAACTTATTTTAAATGGTAATATTTCACAATATTACTGTTTTTGCTGTATTTTGATCGAATAAATGCTGCCTGGCTGGTCATTTATGTCAGTCACTCTGCCCTTTCCAATCTAAATGGACCGTTTACAGCCAGGATATGGTAACTGATAAAAGTTTGCTTCATCATTTGCTAAATTATACCAATTTTATCATTACACCAATAATAACAACTCACTGTCAGGTGAAATCTAGGTTAGGGTAATGCAAGGCTATAGGGTAATACTAGACATACGCCATAGTAATTAGATCACCTTGGTTAACCTGCCCTCAAAACCAAGGATTGCTCATGATAGTCGACCAGCTGATGGATCTTTGGCCATTGCATAGCAAGATAAAAATATCAAGACCCATGCGTTTTGAACATCCCTACTAGAAACCGTTTAAAAATGCTCGCATTTAAGACTCCTGTATTGAATCTGGAGAACATATCCATTATTTCACTGCTGTTTTACATTTCTGTGTGATGGAAAAACATGGGAAATCATTTTCAAAAAAAACAAGACAACCCAGTCCCTCCGGGGAAATGCTAAACCGATTTAATTTTAGAAGCACGATTAAGCTTCATGCTGTATAGACTGTGAAAACCACTTGTCCGCAAACCACAATGTCCACTATTCACAGTGGCACTTCAAGAAAAATGAATCTTTTGTGAGGTCTTCTGAGTCTTTCACTATGTGACAGTTCAGAAACGAACATTGAGGGTTGTGTCGACTTGTAACAGACCCGTAGACGTTTACGAATCCTTTAAATCTGACTTGCAAGTGAATAATCAAACAGACACGTATTGAGGATAGATGAATAAACCAAGACAACTTCACAGGTGACTATCTACTTTAAGTAGCAGATGATGAACCATGAACCTCTTTCCTAGTCAACATCACTAACAGACTAAACAGTTGTCGGATGATTAGACAGCCATCATGACCCATTACTAATATGTGACCCTGGACAACAAAACCAGTCATAATAAGAATTGAATAAAAGCTGAATAAATAAGCTTTCCATTGATGTACGGTTTGTT